>APFE030792991.1:50712-88377 GCA_000404065.3 Pinus taeda
GCCTAATGTTTGGAGGAACACTTCCTGGAATCAAATGAATAGCATGATCATGATCACAAATAGGTGGGAGACCTTTTGGAGTCTCAAATACCTTGGAATGATTGTCCAAGACTTTTTGGAGATCTAGAGAAATAGATGATTTTGATGTGGAAACATTTAGCAAACATAATTGTGCAATTACACCTTTTTGTTCCTTTTTTAGAAGCTTTGTCATACCATTAGAGCTGATTATATTTCCTGGTTTCCCTGCAATACCCCTTAATACAACTTCCTTTCCTTCTATAGAAAATATCATGAAAATTTCTTGAAAATTAAAAGCTATTGTACCCAAGAATTGTAACCATTGGACTCCTAATACAACATCAGCACCTCCCATTGGAATGGAAAGCATTGGGCTAGTCAATACATATTCTCCCATGATAGCTTGATATTACGACACTTTCCAAAGCAATTTATTGTTCCTCCATTTGCAACCATCACTTGACACTCTGGTGCTGGATATAAGAAACAATTCAATTCTTTTGCTACCTGACAATGAATAAAATTGTGATTACTTCCCGAATCAATCAACACTATTACCTTTTTCTTCTTGATTTGTCCTTCTATCTTGATGGTTTGAGGAGTGGTAATTCCCACCAATGCATTACAAGATATGGTCGGATTCATTTGTCCTTCATCTAGGCTTTGTTCCTGGAGGGAGTATATCCTCTACTTTTGACCTTTCTTTCTCCTTTTCTTCTTCCTCTTCACAATCTATGTAGAATAATTTCTTCTTAGCACACTTATGACCCTTAGTGTATTTGCTATCACAACTGTAACAAAGCCCTTTTTGCTCTTTTTTCTTCCAATTGTTGTGGTGTCAACCTTAATAGGTTGGTGGAAGACAGCAGCACAAAACACTTCCGTCTTTATAGATGTGAGTGGTATATGCTTCCTCGTTGCCATAATTTTGCTTTCCATTTTTCTTGCTAACCTGAATGCCTTCTCTAATGAATCAGGTTCCCAAAGAAGAACAACGTGTTGGATATTATCCTTTTAAAGACCCTATGAACACATCAATCCTATGCTCCTCTGGAATATTTTTTACCCTTATGTTCAATTTTTGGAACTCCTCAATGTGCTCCATTATTGAACCCTTTTGTTTGAGACTTATCAATTGGATAAAAAAAAGTGTTTCTTTTTGTATCCTCATAATGTGCTATCAATTCTTCCATAAAAATTGGCCAAGTGATAATTTGTTTACGAAAGCAAAGCCATTGATACCAAACAAACTAATTTGGTTCCAAATATAAAGTTGCAATACATACCTTTTGTGTGTTTTGCACATTATTGAGATCGAAAAATTGTTCCATCTATAATATCCAAGTTGTAGGATCCTTCCCATCAAACTTCCTCATATCGATTTTTGGAATATGGTGGGTCTTCAATCCAAAATTAGAGTCGATGGAATCATGATTAAAATTTCTTTTATTCTCATCATGAGTTTCCTTTACTACCCTTTCACCATTAGTGACCATTTCTTGTAGAAACTTATTCAAATTTATCTTCAATTCTTCCATATTATCATCCATGCCATCCATTTTAGCGTCCATGTCATTCATCTTAGATTCCATGCCATCCATATTAGCTTCTACGCCTTTCTTTAAACAATCCATCATAGCTTCTACACCTTTCTTTAAACCATCCATCTAGCTTATACATCTTTCTTTAAACCATCCATCTTAGATTCTGTTACTTATTATGCAAGTGACACTTGTTGCACTTGGTCTCGTAATTTTGATATATCATGTTGCATTTCTTCCTCTCCTTCATGAGTCATGCTAGAGCTTTCATGTTGCTTACTAGGTGTTTGTATTTTCTTTCCTTGGGGCATCAATTACCGATAATAATGCTTTACTATGCCCTTTTAATTCCTTCAAACTAAGCTTATGCAAAAATTTTAAAAAAAGATACACACATTTTTTCATTTTGTAGGAGCTCGATATTGAATCTAATGTATCTCTATAATTTCAGATCATCTAGTTCTAAAATTGCGACCTATAGTAGCCCTTTGTGTCCTCTTTCCAATGCCACCAGTCAGATCAAATTGGGTTCTCCAAGGAAGGGTTATGCACAATCTCCCAAGATGACCTGATTATAGACATTTCCAAAAGAGTGAACTTGTATGAAGTTCCACGTGTCACTGTTTCGACCTTTGGCTCTGAAAAATATATACAAGAAACTACAGTCCATCCTCTTTCTGTACCTTCTTACAAAATTTCAATCCGATGCTCAGAGAGAAAGTTATGACGATTTTCCCTAGGTTACTTGTTTGGAATGTAATTCAGGAGTCTACAAAAAGACCAACTTCCTCAGATCATATCCCTGCAAATATACCGCGAAAAGCTCTGAAATTTAGATCTAAGCTTTAGTACAATTTCATCTCAAATGGGTTTTCTTTTTCTTCTGAAACCTCGGAGGAAAAGAGTTATAGAGAAAATTCCATGATGACCTATTTGGAGCAGCGAAACCCTAGAATCCAAAGCTCTGATACCAAATGTTATGAAACCAACTCATAAAAAGATAGAAAAGATAGTTGAAAACCTTATAATTTAGTCTCTTCGAGGGGGGAACCTCCTTTACATTACACAAAAGAACAATTCTTGGACGATTAAAATGAAAAAACCTCCTTTCTATATATAAGAGTCGAAGGGGTCACAATATAACCAAGCCGACCTACCAATAATAATATAAAGGCACAAAAATAACAATAGAGGGATTCTATGGGGCATAGTAATAACAATATGGGGACAATAGGGGCACAACAATATTAATAAGGGATCCAAGTACAATATTAATTGGAGCATCACTAGTATTATAGGGACCTAACAAATACATAGTCAACAAAGGTTATCAAATGGATTTACCACTTAGTAGAACAAGGGAAGGGAATGGAAACTTGAAAGTGGAATCTAATTTAAAAATTACAGAATTATTTGAAGACAAGGATATTTCTATATCTTATTCTAGAATCTATGATACAAGGTTTTGACCTGGGACAATATAAAGAAATGTGATGGTAAGGTCAAAGATATTATTAATTGTGTAAGGAAAACTCGAAAAGTGATGTTCATGTTTATTACTAAACTACCACTTAATTTTAGAAGTTTGGACAGGAGTAAAAGTACTAACTGGAGTCAAAATAAAATGGGAAGGAAAGTCAATGAAGGGAGCAATTGAAGCTTGGCTAGAGAAAAATGACACAAGGAAAGACCATCATTATATTTCTCTTTTTGTGCTCTAGACCATATCACTATCTAGAAATGCTACTCCCTTTAAGGTTTTGAATGCAACCCCTAACATGACCTATTATAATATCAAAGGAGCTCACAAATAATCTGAGAAGAGATAGAGATGGAAATGCAAAGGGTATTAGGTGACTAGTAGTTTAATAGGACCATTCCTTATGGGATTTTTTATGGGTTCGCAAACTAGGATGCTATATTAGAAAGTGGTGTGGAAGGCATTTTACATATCTCTGATCCACATGTGATCGTTTTGGATTGTGGGTTTGGACTAAGTACAAATAATTCACTAGAAGTATGGGCATGCCACCTTATGGGGACCATTGCATTTCAAAATGGTATTCAACCAAAAAGGTACTGGAAAAATGTAATAAAAAACAATAATGCTCTCTCTCAAGATTTGATTTCAACCCCTACCGTGACCTATTATAATATCAAAGGATCTTACAAGTCATTTGAGAAGAGGTAAACAAGGAAAAATAGAGGGAATTAAGTGACTTGCAATTGAATATGACCATTCCTTATGGGCTTTTTGATGGGTTCAAAAATCAGGATTCCATAGAAAGTGGGGCATAAGGCATTTTACATATCTCCTATCAGCATGTGACCACTTTTTAATATGGCTTGGGGCCAAGTACAAATAATTAAATAGGAGTATGGGCAAGCCACCTTCTAGGGACCATTGCTTTGGAAAAAAGCATTCAAGAGAAAGATTCTGGAAAAAGGTATTCAAAAGAAAGGTACTTGAAAAAGATATTAAGGCCCTTGGATTCCATGTATTGAGTCCATACTTTCAAAAAGAATGTTGTTTTCTAGATATTATATTGCATGCACTTTTGGTTTGTACATGAATGACCTTTCCACTACTACAGTTTATTCACACTAGTGTACTTACCATCCTGATTGACCTTTTTTGTCATCTATTGTAAGATGATTAAATTATCTTACTTATAATAGGAACTATAGAGAAGAGGTGTATGGGGCTCCATAAGGTTCTCCATCATGCAATAGATTTGAAGGCTGAATTTTATTCCATCCATTTTCATCATATTTTAGGAAACATGAACAGGCAGTAGGATTGAATTGATACCGCAAATTATTTCCCAATGAAATCATCTCAAAATGGGGGTGAGGTCCTTCCTCCAAGTATGATTGTTAAATGAAATTTTGGTCATGGATTAAAAAAGCAGAACCAATGTTTGTTTTTTGTGGGGTTTCTAAAATTTCATGACATTCTATATATGATTTAGTATTCAAGGGGTTCTTCAGGATTCTATTGATGCCTTGGATTGGACTGATCTATTGTATCTCTTTTATTTTAGGCAATGGAAAGAGATACACTTTTTTTCTATGGATAAACAATATATATTGACCTGTTGTAGGGACCTTGTGATGCATGAATCACAAAATAGTCTTGATTAGGTTGCCATGTGTCCAAGTTCAATGACAAAATACCAGCTTCATATATAACAATATCTCCTACTAGAAGAAGATATGTTTCATGCTATGTATCTCACAACAATCTTCCATAGATCCCTTTAACTCTAATTATGTCATTTTCAATCCCTAGAGACTATGTCTCATGTGGTATTAATGTTTAACTTCATCCATTTAGGGTGGTGTCTAGATTTCACATGATTATTCATAGCAGAAGTTTTATAATGGTGGTAGTTATCCTTGTTGAGGTGTGTTATATTATTCCCAAAACTAGCCTACGTAGTTAACCAAGGGGTTAGAGGGGGGGTGGATCCCCCCTTTTTTTGCACAGCGGGGGCCTCACAAGGGGTTTGACAAGGGTGGGTAGCCCCCCTCTACAGGGTACAGTGTAGCACCCTGGGAATTTTTTTTTGGACCCTAAATTAGGTTGGGTGGACCTACCTATGGTTTTGTGCATGGTTTTTTCACATGGTTTTGGACGCGATGGTTTTTAGTCCATGGTATTGGATGCTTCAACATGTATAAATATGTATTGTAACATTGAAAGGAACATAATGAAAAATCAAGCTAGTAGTCCTGGTTTTGGGATCTAGGGAAAAATCTCTATTTATATGTGTTTTATGTGTTATTCTCTCGCATTGTTTATTTTCTGTGTTTTAGATTTCGTATGTAGGTAATTTTTATACAGGGTTAAAACCTACATTTGGTATCGGATTTCTTTTGGCTTGAAGAAGACACCTTTGTTGATGAGGGCTTTCGCTCGAGCCTGTGGTAGACCTTGTTCAGTGGGAGATCTATGGGATCGATTTTGGTGGTGAAAGAAGATGACGAGCAATGGAAAGATAAAGATCGAGAAATTTAATGGTCAGAGTTTTTAGTTGTGGAAATTCAAGATGGAGGATCTATTGGTGGATAAAGATTAGTGGATTGCGAGAGATCTAAGTACTAAACCAACGGGAGTGTCCGATGAAGAATGGAAGAAGTTGGATCAGAAGGCAAAGAGCACAATATGGTTGTGTGTCTCAGATTCAGTATTGCTGAATGTATCAGGGGAAGTTACGGCTAAGGCTTTGTGGGACAAGTTAGGGACTTTGTACCAATCTAAGTCTGTCATGAATAAACTGTTCCTACGGAAAAAGTTGTATAACCTAAGGATGAAAGATGAAGACTCGGTGACAGAGCATTTGAACACATTTAATATTGTGGTAAGTTAGTTATTATCTATTGATATTAAAATTTTAGATGAAGATAAGTGCATCAGTTTGTTGTGTTCTCTACCAGATTCATGGGAAAGTCTGGTTATTGCAATAGGTAGAAATGCAACTGCATTGCAGTTTGATGAAATAGTCTCATCCTTGTTGACGGAGGAGATGAGATGGAAAAATATGGAGAGCCAGCATGGTGATGCCTTGTTTGTACAAGGACAGTCCCAAAACAGAAACAAAAATAAGTCATCGACTGGGTGATCTTAATCTAGAGGGAGATCTAAATCTCGAGGAAAGCCTGTAAAGGTAGTTTGCTGGAAATGCAGAAAGGAAGGGAACTACAAAAGGGACTGTAAATCTTAAGCTCCTGACAAAGGAAAGGGATCTAATGATGCTCCTTCTATAGAGGTGAAAACCACCTTAGATGAAGATGGGGATGTGTACTTGGCTTCTTTAAATACACATGTAGATCATCAGGCATGGTTGATTGACTCAGGTGCATCCTTTCACTTCACTCCCCATAGAAAGTGGTTTGGCAAGTATGAGAAATACGATGGTGGTGATGTCTTCTTAGGGCATGATAGGAAGGCTAGAATCATTTGTCATGGAAAATTAAAGTTGAAGTTGCAAGGTGGAAGGTTAGAACACTTCTTGGTGTTCTGCATATTCTTGCATTGGTTAGAAATTTAATTTATGTAAGCAATTTGGATGATGCAGGTGTAAAAATAGTGTTCAAGAAGGATACCTGCAAGATGGTTCAGGGAGCACTGGTATTGATGTGGGGAGTTTGGATTGGAACTATGTACAAGCTACAAGGTAGCACTGTTGTTCATGGGTGTAATAGTTATGTGGTTCCTGAAAGTGGAGCAAAAAATGTAGTGGTCTATGGAGAGAAGACCATGTTGTGGCATCCAAGGCTTGGACATATTGGAGAGAAGGGCCTTCGAATACTTCATAGTAGAGGTATGGTAGAAGGTATGAGTAATAGCTCTCTATATTTTGATTTCTATGAAAATTGTGTATATAGGAAGTAGAATCAGTTGGGTTTTCCCTCTGGTGGTAAGAGGGAAAAACTGATATTAAAACTTGTGCACAGTGATGTGTTTGGATCTATGAAGGTTCCATCACTGGGTAATTCTGTGTACTATGTATCATTATAGATGACTTCTCAAGGAATATATGGATATATTTCCTTAAGAAGAAATCTGAAGTCTTTGACAGGTTTAAAGAATTTAAGGCTCTGGTGGAAAACTAGACAGATAAGAAGATAAAGGTGTTGAGGATAGATAATGGTGGAGAGTTTTGTAGTAACGAATTTGAAAAATTCTATAAGAAGTGTGGTATAGCATGACAGAATACTACTCCATACGCACCTAAGAAAAATGGAGTTCCAAAAGGAATGAGCAAGACTTTTATGGAAAGCGAAAGAAGCATGGTCAATGGTGCCAAGTTTGGACAAGAATTCTGGGCAGAGGCAGTGGAGATATCATGTTACCTGGTCAATTGGTCACCTTCATTAGCGTTGGAGGATAAGACTCCACAAGAGGTATGGACTGGTAAGAAACCCTCTATTTCACATCTGAGATTATTTGGATGTGATGCCGATGTACATGTTCCAAAGGAGAAAAGAACCAAGTTGGATAGTAAATCTGAAAAGTGCATCTTTATTGGGTGTAAGGATGGTTTAAAGGGTTATAAGCTTTGGAACCCAGTAACAATGAAGGTTGTGTACAGTCGAGATGTGGTGTTCAACGAGGTGAAAGATGTTATTAAACATGAAGTCCAACCAAAGGAACCTGAGAAGATAGAGTTTGAGCTTAAGGAGGAAGAATCAGATTCTACAGTAGAGGAGGAATCAGAAGATGAACAACCACAAACTCTGGGTTTGAGAAGATTAGTTCGAGAAAGAAGGTAGCCAAAAAGGTATAGTCCATATATTTTATGTTCAAATTTTTCTTTATCTATTACTGATGATGATCCTGGAACTATGAAGGAAGTAGTAGATTTAGAGGATGGAAAACTCTAGAAAGAGGCCATGGTTGATGAAATGACATCTTTGCACAAAAATAAAGCCTAGGATTTGGTGGAGTTGCCAGCAGGAAGGAAACCCATTGGCAGCAAATGGGTGTCCAAGAAGAAGATAAATGCAGAAGGGAAGTGATGAGCCCCAAAATTAGGTAACTTATTGGGCTCATTTTGCCTAATTATTCTTGATCAATCCACCATTTTCCATAGTTTATGCATGTTTTTTGAGTATTTTTATGTTAATTGAACGAATTAGGGTGGTCACTTTACCAAGAAGGCTAATACAAGGTTATTTCAGGTTTTTGGACAAATTTTGGAACAAAGCCAAGCAATTATGAGCTATATTACAGCCAAGCATGAAGGAACAAGGGTGAGGATTCATAGGGAGGATGTCTCTTGCATTAAATGTCCCTTCGTCAAAATCTCCACCCTCAACTCGAAGCTCAGTAGGCCACCAAAATGAATCCTAAAGGCAGCCGAGCAACTTGGTGAAAAGTGACTGTTTACTGGCAGTTGGAGTAGCTGAGCCCCTTGAGTTAAGGAGGGCTACTGAGGCCCCTCATAGGCATAAATAGGAAGGCTTTCAGCCTTCATATTTTACTTTTTGGATTTTTGTTATTTTGCACTAGAGTGCTACTATTTTCTCAGCTCATTTTTATAGCTGTTGTTGTATAACTTTCTTATAAACATGGCTATTTTTTATTAATGGAAAGCAACTTTGTTTGGCACCAGTTATGAGTTTCTTTAGGAGCCTATAGCTCTTTGGGTTGGGCCCAACCCAAGTGCCAAGGCTTCCTTCATGTACTCTTATTTGTTTTTATGTCTTTGCAAATTAATTCCTGTTAAGTAGATCAACATCTTGCTGGTTATATAGGTCATGGTTGATGATTAGATAGGCTTTTATGTTTAGATTTAGTTGATATATTAGTAACAGTGGAGATCTCCATAAAAATTCCATCAAGCACCTCTGATCTCACCTCTCCCTCAGTGGGGTTGTGAGCTGGTACAAAGGTGACATTGTTGCCAACAAAAACACTGTCTTTGCTTCACCATGCAAATAGTAGTGTTAGATTCTTAGTTGTCGAACTTGACATCAGTTTTGATTGCATGCATAGGGTTATGATTGCTTAGTTTCATAGTTATTTCATCTTATTCCATTGCAATTAAACTTCTGTTCCATTTCTTTGCTATTATCTAGGTCAGAATAGACTAACGTAACTAGGTCTTTGATTTTCCAAGTGTTTGGTTGTCCAGTTCGAAAAACAACTTGTAGAGCACCTGTTATCCATCTTTATCTGCCCATACTCCATCAACTCCACCTGCTTCACCCTCTACTTAGAACCTTGGCCTCGCATCTGTCACATTCATTCACTTTGCCCTGATTTTCATCCTTTTTGTGCAACATCGTTCTACCTCTCCTCGAACAAATCCAACCTTCCTCGCCACTCCTCAACTCCATCTAGCAAGTCTTGAACTTCCCTACACCCCTATCTCACCTCCATAACCAACCCTTCATCTTTATTTCTCCATCCATCCTCCAAAATCCATTTCTAAACATCCTATAGAAAATTACAGACATTCTGTAGAAATTCCAGAACATCCTGTAGAACCCCTACAAACTTCCTGTAGAAGCTCACGAAAACGGTTTCTTGATAGCCAAACTCTGTGGATCTCTCTGGAAGGGTGCTAGGGACCCTCTCTGAACCTTCCCAACCTCTTGCAAGCATTTCCTCTCGCCGATCCACCTCTGCACAGTCAAAAACAGTGAAAGCACATGCATGATAATTTTGACAACTTATTCAAAAATACAAAAAGACATTTTCTTCAGAAAGAAGTAGATTAGACACATGTATTTTACCTTCCTAGAAGTAATGGCATCTCTTTCAGTAGCTTGCATCCTCTTTTTCACATCAGTAGGGCTAGCTGATAAAATTAGTGTTTGCTAGGGTTTGTGTTTTCTTCCAGCTTCTCAATTTCTTCCTATAAGTAGATTAGCTTCCTTTGAGTTAGCCTTCATCCATTAGTTAAAAAGCTTCTTCTCAGAGCTCATAGAAGTTGGCTTAAGCCCCTAGTGGACTTGTGCCAGCTAACCAAGTGGCAGGTGCGGCAAGAGCTAGTACTTGTGCATATAGCACCATCGTTTCCAAGTTTGTTACGAACTACTAGGTTGATATAAAGTAAAGAAAAGAGTTCCAAGAGTTGCAGCATTATTGCTGCAATATTGGAGCCCATCATTCTTTTTGGTGCCGTTGTTGGGGAAGCGTCAGAGTATTTGTGATTGCTTCTTTTCTTCTATTTTCTACGACAACCTTTTGCTCAGTAGTTTATTTCATTTCCATTCTGCAATCTCATTTCCACAAAAATAGACTAGACATTTCCTGCTTTCCTAGACTAGCATTTCAATTCTACAAGTGTAGAGTAGCATTTTAATTCCGCAATTTCAATTTCGCAACGTAGCCTAGCATTAATTCCTGCAATTTCATTTTAGCAAAATAGATTAGTTCTTTCCTACTTTCATTTCAATTCTACATTTTCATTTTAGCAAGATAGATTTTATATAGTTGCAATTCAATCTATTTTTAGTTTTGCAGGTACAAGCAGAAAAAAACGAAAGCAGCCAAAAATATTTCATTTCATGCCTTGTAGGAACAAAGACAATACTGGAAAATTCCTACCCAACACCCCCACCACATCACTGAGTCACCCTTATCTATTCTTTGGTGGCTGTGATCCAGACAAACCTATAGGTGAACCCCCTGTGATATACGAAGATCCTATAACAAAAGAAGAGCAAGAGAACATCCCTCTTGAGACCATGGCTGAACACAAAAACAATATAGGAGATAACGAGAGAATAGAAGGTGCCATTCCCATCTGAGAGACCAACAAGGATATGAAAATGAAGAACATAAGTCCCTCAGCCTTACCTCACTTCCATGGATTGGCCACTGAATACCCTAATACCTTCGTGTTTGAGTTTGTTGTCCTTTTTCGAACTTATGACTATGCCGAAGATGAGCAAAATTTGAAGCTCTTTCCTTCTACCCTTAAGGATGCAACACTACGCTGGTTCATGGGGTTACCTGGAAACAATATCACCACTTGGGCTTAGATGTAGCAAGCCTTTAACAACAAATATTGGGATTACTATAGGTCTGAAGAAATGAAAGGAGAAATCTTTCGGATGACCATGGGAAATGATGAGTCTTTAGAAGACTACGAGGAAAGGTTCCATCTTAGTTATAAATGGGTCAGGTGCACACTTGACCCTGAATCTCTGAAGATGGTTCTGTTCTGAGGAGTCCCTGAGGACCTTCTAGACACCCTTCACTTGCTAGCTGGAGGAGACATCTACCAACTACCCTATGAGGACATAAAGACTTTGTTTAGAAACCATTCTAGGGCAGCCCGGGAGAGAGGTAGTGGGAATCCACTTTCAGCTAGTACCACCTTCTCCAAGCATAAGTTTGCTAATCAAATGGAAGACCTCAAAAGTGAGATGAGACAGAATATTTCCATGCAACTTGATACTTTCAAAATCCAACAAAAGAAAGAGGAAGCTGAGAGAGGTATGCTTCGTCTGTGAGGAAGACCACCCCACAAACCAATGCCCAACCTTACCAGGATTTAAAGCCATGTACCTAATGACTGAGGCAACCACTGAACCTCTCTACTTCCTCAACCAAAGGAGGCTGCATGGGCCCAGACCTTACCAACAGGGGATGCAAGGGAAATCCCAAGCTTATTATAGCCCCAATCAATCTGCTCACATACCTTCTTGGGGTCCCCCTGCTCATCCTTCCTGGTCCGCACCTCCTCTGTGGTCTTATCCATATCAATACCATACTCAACCTACTTCTCATTCGTTTCCCTCACATGTCCAGCCTCAGCCTCAGTGGAATGTACCTCAGCAAGGGTGGAGGCCCCAATACAACTCTCTTCCCTCCATTTTGCCTCCACCACCGACTCAACCACAACCATTACCTCCTGCTCCTCAAAGCCAACCCGAGATGCCTTCCCATCCAAACACCAACCCCAACAACAGACAGGCCCAGCAGGTATACACTTGGGAGACAACATGTCCTACCTATGTTGTGGAGATCCAGGAGATCAACCTGCGATCTTGGAAGGTCCTTCCAGATCGCCAACTTCCTCCCCAGGAGGATGAGGAAGAAAAATAGGAAAGTGAACCCAAAGCCATTCCACCCTTTCTTGAGCGACTAACACCAACCACACAACCAAACCCAGAGGAGACTGAGTTTCTAGGAGAACTTAAGCAGTTGTGTGTGAAAATACCCCTTCTCCAAGCCATAAAATATCTACCGATATACAACAAATTAATCAATGAGAAGTTTTTCAGGCACCCAGACAGGCACAAGAGAGATGCCCAGACTATCAATGTCATAAGAAAACTGTCTGATCTGATGTTGGGGCAAGTAATCTGTCCAAAATATTTAGACCCTGGGAGTCCTGTAGTTGATGTCCACATCAATGGCACCATAATCCCCCATACCTTGATTGATCTAGGGGCTGCCATTAATGTGATGACCAGGGACACTATGCTTAAACTCAACCTTCAGAGTTCTTTGAGGAAGACCTCGACAGTGCTGCAATTAGCAAACCGCTCAACTATGACTCCCGAAGGGATTGTGGAAGATGTCTTGGTCTCTGTTGACTCTTAGGAGTACCCTGCGGACCTCTTGGTCCTTCAGCCAAAGGTGAAACTCACTGGATACCCCCACATTTTGGGTAGGCCTTGGCTAGCTACTGCAAAAGCTTAAATCGGTTGTTGAGATGGAAGCATGACCATCAAGAATGGGCCTATGTTTAAGAAACTAGTCCTCTATCCTCATGCCCAACCTCTTCTAGAACATGACTTACCACTATGGTTGGAAGAAGGAGATGAGGATGAGGTCTACTCTACACCTTTGTGCACAATAGAAACCACTAGGGGAGGCCCTCAAACCGAGGATGACATGATTGAGAATTTGATTCAAAATCCACCTCCTGGTGCACTGTCATTAGAAGAGTTGGTGGAAGATACCCAAGCCAATGCTTTAGTGGACCTCTGTGTGACTGATCCGACCTCTCCTAGAGTTAAGAATGTGGAATTTGGCCCTGAAAGAACCTTAAAGATCATCTCCTCCTTTTCTCCCTCCCAAGAGAAGGAGTTGTGTAGCTTACTGAATAGCCATTTGGATGCTTTCGCTTGGAGCTACAAGGAGATGAAAGGAGTCCACCCGTCGGTCTGTACCCATCACATCTAAATTAAAGAGGATTGTAAACCAGTCAGGCAGTCTCAGAGGAGAATGAATCTGGAGGACCAAGATAAAACCACCTTAACTTGTCCATGGGGTACCTTTAACTACCGGGTCCTTCCCTTTGGGTTGTACAATGCTGTTATCACTTTCAAAAGAGCTGTATTGAGCATATTTGCTGAACTAGTTCATGATTCGCTTGAAATCTATATGGATGACTTTACTCCTTATGGGTCCAACTTCCAAGAAGCATTTACTAACCGAGGAAAAGTTTTATCCAAGTGTATTTAGATGAACCTATCCCTTAGTCCCGAAAAATGCGAATTCCTGATGACTGAAGGGACTGTGCTAGGTCATACCATTTCTCAGCAAGGATTACAGGTGGATCCTAACAAGATCGCTATCATCCAAAAGGTTCCACCTCCTCAAAAGGTCAGAGATGTTCGAAGTTTTGTAGGCTTGGTCGAGTATTATAGAAGATTCATTAAGGATTTCAGTAGGCTAGCTTTGCCATTGTTTAGCCTCTTAGGGAAAGATGTTGAGTTTAAATGGATTGATGACTGCCAAGGGGCTCTGGATGAGTTGAAAGATAAGTTGGTGCCTACCCCGATATTCAGAGGTACAAACTGGGCCCTACCGTTCCACATCCACACTGATGCCTTGAACAAAGCCATAAGGGTAGCCTTAGGACAAGTTGAGGAGAAAATTCCATATGCCATATACTTTGTTAGCAAAAACCTGTCCAAGGCAGAGATGAACTATATTGTAACCGAGAAGGAGTTCCTAGCCGTAGTCCATTCCCTAAACAAGTTCAAACACGACATCACTGGTTATCAAACATTCGTACAAACGAATCATGCTACAATTAGATATTTAATTAATAAGCCTGATGTGAATGCTCATATCATTAGATGGTTACTTTTGTTACAGCAATTTGATTTGACTATCGTTGACAAGCCAGGTAAGGAAAATGTTGTTGCTGACTTCCTGTCTAGATTGGATTTTCCTACAACTGAAGAAGGGAAAGTAGATGACCAGATATCGGATGAACACTTGTTTGCTATCTTAGTACTCTCTCCATGGTTTGCTAATATAGCAAATCACTTGGTCTCAGCACAGTTCCCTCCACATCTATCCTCAAAGGAGAAAAGCAAAATCCTTTTGGAAGAGTGCCCCATTCACTTGGATCAGGGAAAACCTATTTAAACTTGGCCCAGATCAGATCTTGAGGTATTGTGTTAGGGAAGAGGAAGTCTTTGACATCCTCCTAACCGGTCATGATGGACCCTGTGGAGGCCACTTTGCAACGAAAAAGACTGCCTTCAAAATTCTATAGGCAGGCTACTATTGGCCCACTCTTCATCAAGATGTTAGAAGATACATCCGCCAGTGTGACCATTGTCAGAGGATGGGGAAACCGACTCCAAGGGTTGAAATGCCCCTCCACCCTCAAGTGACCTTCGAGCCATTTGAGAATTGGGGCATGGATTTCGTGGGTCCTATCAATCCTCCTTCAAAGTAGAGGTCTTACATCATTGTGTGCATCGACTACCTGACAAAGTGGGCAAAAACAAAGGCAATCAAGGCATCGATAGAAGAGAAAGTAGCTGAGTTTTTAAGGGAAAATATCTTCTACAAGTTTGGCTACCCAAGAGAGTTAGTCATCGATCAAGGAAGCCAGTTCACCTCTAACTGATTGAAGACCTGCTTGCTCATCACAACATCAAGAACAGAACTTCCACCCTGTATCATCCACAAGCAAATGGGTAGGTGGAAGTCACTAATAGAGCATTGGAAGAGATTTTGACTAAGGTGGTGAGCAACAACAGAAAGGATTAGGCAGATCACCTTGTTGAGGCCACTTGGGCCTACAACACCATTTGGAAAACTACAATAGGATTCACACCTTATGAGCTGGTCTACGGGAAGAAAGCTTTGTTGTCAATAGAGTTCAAATACAACACATTGAGGGTGGTAGCTCAGCTAGACTTAGATCTTAGCCATGCTCAACGTGAAATATTACTTCAGCTAAATGGATTAGATGAACATAGAATGCAGGCCATCCTCCACTCAGAAGTAGTTCAACTACAGAGGAAGATATGGCATGATCAGCACCTCAATGAAAAGCAATTCCATCCAGGAGATTGGGCATTGCTGTATGACTCAAGGTACAAGGATTTCAAAGGGAAGCTAAGGACAAGATGGCCAGGACCATATGCAGTGGAGAAATGTAATGACAATGCTTCAGCCCTTATCTGGACTATTGATGAAGAAGCCATCCCCATGCTTGTCAATGGGCATCGATTGAAAATCTACAAGAAACCTCTTTCGAGGTGGGAGTTCATCGAAACTTTGGAAAAATCAGTGCTGGTAGTGGAGCAGAGGTTTGCCCCTATTCCACCCACACTTTGATTATCAAAAAAAAAAATAGAAATAAAAATATCCTTGGGTGAAAACCTTTCTGAGGCGCCCAGGGTAGACAATGAGGGTGAAAACCTCATGGAGGTGCCCCAGCTGTCTCTAGAGAAAAAAATGTGGAATAAAAAGATCGTTGGGTGAAAACCTCATTGAGGCGCCCTAGCTGTCTCATCAAAAAAAAAAAAAGGGAAAGAGAGAAAAAAGAGAGAAAAACAAGAAAAATAAAAAAATAAAACAGGACTAATCTCCATGAAGTAATTACAGGTTGCAGGGAATACATTACAAGAAACGAGGGGTGCGCAAAACAAGGACAAGGGTCCATACCAGGCTCCAGGACATCCCTTCAGACATCCCGTCCATGGCCACTCACCTCTCTGAGGATTTGGTCACACTCGGGTCAAGATTGGGCCTTCTACAAGAAGTTTTGGGCTTTCTACACGATATTCCAGGCTTTTCTACAGGAAGTTCCAGGATTTTCTATCGGAAATTCTGAATTTCTACAGGAAACATCCTGTAGAAGCTTCGAATGAGCCAAATTCAAGTTTGAAAGGGAATCTGATGGTTGGGATCAGTTTGTTAGGCTTGTGGCCACACCTTTATTCAACCCAACACCATGTGGCACCCTGTTCCATCTCTGAACACCTCTGTCACCCACCTGGTTATGTGTTCCTACATAGTCATACAAAGAGCCCTGTTTTGCTAAGATTGAATTTTTTTTTCCAAGTGACAAAACAAGCAGCAAAGGCTTGCACACTCTACATGTTCAAGCTCCATCTAGACTCTTCATCAATGAATCCACTCCTTGTTCGCAAAATGGCCCTGCTTGTTTAGCTTACATCCCAGGAGGAGAAGCAGCTACAGGACATCCTACAGGAATCCTGTAGAAGCTGATCCCTCTGGATCATATACTCTGGAGGCAGGGGAAACTAAAATCCACATAGGGAACATGAAAAAAAGGACTCAGCTTGGACGTGAACACCTCCTCAACAGCTGAGATCAGACAGAACCTATGCATGCAGCATTTACCATTGAAAGATCGGGTTCCAAAGCCATGGATGCAGTGTCAACAAATGAAAGAATGATTTCTAGCACCCGTGCATGAGGCAGCAGCAAGCGAGGCAGTGATTCCAAGGTCCAAAATCTGCATAGTGTGTCCACGGCCACGCAGGTAAGTGTCTAACCATGTTCGTTAATTGCATGAACTATACTTCGAAAAAATTGCATGTCTGTGAAAATGGATGGATTGAACGAATTTGATGGCCAGTCAACTGACCACCCTTAGCTAGTTACACTGCTTCGGCGAATCCGAACAAGCTCAATTACATTCAGACTCACCAATGAGCCATGTAGCCGACACGTGAGGAGTGTCCAGTCGATGAAAATCGGCAAACTGACAGTGGTGGCGACGGTTAATGGTAGAGGGGAGGTAATGGTAGCTAGGGACATGCAGGAGAATGATGACCATGATGATGGATAATGGTTTGGTTCGGCCACCTCACCCCCTCACCACGAATTGCGTCATAGTTCAAAATTCTTGGCTGAAAGGCTTTCACATCCATTGTTCACTCACATTTGCAACATCCTGGCCGAAGTATTCATCCTCTGCTTCCACAATCCATTAACTCGAGCTTTCCAGCTAGTTTCGAAGTTCTCCCGTGTCCCGAGCTCGTTCACAAGCGCAATTACATCCTACAGAAGCCAACAAGAATCCTACAGGAAGAAGTTCTATAGGAAGTATGGGACAGCCTCTTAGAATAGAGAAACCTGAGCTTTCCTTCGGCAAATTTGGACTTACGAAAGAGGTAGGCTCGAAAAACACTTTCCCTGCATAGTACATTTCGAAAGGTGGTGAATTGAACTAGCTGAAGTAGGGATATTAGGGACAAGTCTGCCTGTGGATCAAGAATAGCAGTTTGCTTGTGTAATTACACGAAATTTCTTAGTCGGTCCTGCGTCAACATTCTCCTCCAAGGTTCCTGTGAAACATTTCTCCTATAGAAAAGATAAAGCACTGAGAGGGCTAGCCTGTATATAAAAATTTGAAGTTGCACATTTGCATGTATGCTAGGAGTAAAACATTGAAGTGATGTACCCTATCCACGGAAACAAAACTTCCCCCTCCATACACAGACAGTCGAGTTCGGGCAACAAAAGCATTAGAACCAGGGAGTTGGTGCGAATTTGAAATATAAACACCTAAGAAATCCTTTCTCGAAGTTCGAAGGAGGAAAACATAAAACAACACTCCCTTTCTACTCAGAGCATTTAAACAGAAAACTCCCACCATGCCAGGAGCATTTATCAAGAAGGAACCCTTTGATTCCAAAAAATTGCGTGAACATCCCATAGTAGTGGACCTCTCCACCCGTGCTAACTGGATGGCATTTTGTGACAAAATTCAGGGACATGACGATGAAATAACAAAAGAATTCTTGATATCCCTGCAACCTAAATCAAAGACTCTAGCCACTGTCAATTTCAGAGGGTTGACCTTAAAGCTTACCCCTAAACTCATTAGTCGAATCACTGACCTGCCATTGGCGATACCCTGGAGCAAAGAGGAGAGAGAATTAGGCCAAAAAGGCAAGAAAGAATTCTTCCTACCAGAGGAACAGTTTGCAGAGGATAAGAACGGGGTAAGGGGAGCTAGTTTACATCCTCTGTGGAGTGAAGCCAATCTCCAAATTATGAAATACATATATGTGAGGGGAGGTACAGTATTTTTTACAGCTATCATTTCCGGTTGCTAAAAGAACTAAGACATGGGTTGGATTTACCCCCATAGCAGAAGCTAAGCATCCCCTATTTTCTCTTGCAATCATTGATTGAATGTGGCACAAAATTGAAGGAGGGGACCCCAAATCAGCTAGCCCATCATGGGCTGATCAAGCTTTTGGTAGAGGATGGCCTCCATACCTACACTGTCCCCCTCTCCTGGGAAATTTTCCGCAATATGTCCAAAGATGATGATATAAGAATTCTAGCCAAGGAACTCACCTCATCCAGCAGCGAAGAAGGGAAACACCCTAAAGCCAAAGAGAAAGCTAGTGGCAAAGAAACATAGGACAAACCACCATAGAAAGAGGAGAAGGAGAAACAAGGAAAAGGCCAAGTTACTGAACCTAAAACTGTGGGAGGACCAATGGCACAAACACCTAGGGAGAAACGACTGCAAAGTAGAGCAGGGAGGAATGGAAAAGCCCAAATAAAGGAGATCACAACCAAGGAAACCAAACAAGAGTTAAAAGGAAAGACACATATAACCAAACAAGCCAAAATAGTTTCTACAGGAAGTCCCAAAACAGTTTCTACAGGAAGTCCCAAAATAGTTTCTACAGGAAGTCCGAAAACAGTTTCTACAAGAAGCCTGAAAACAGTCGACACAGGACTTTCTACAGGAAGTATGGAAGCAGAGCAGAAAAAGGAGAAATCACCCGAGATCTTGGCTAGGGAAGCAGCAGCAGTGCTGGCTGCCTTAAGCACAACCCCAGAGCAAAAAGGGAAGAGAAAAAGGGACCCTTCTATGTATTTTAAGGCAAGAAGAAGCATGCGCGTAAAAGCTGGCAGACCCCAGTCACAGTCAAAAGAACCAATTACGATTGTGGACACCCCAATTAAACATTAGGAAAGGCCTCCCCCAAAGGCATCCATCATCTATGAACGTTGAAGCCTGAAGACGTCCACCTGGAAGGAAAAAGTTAAAATGTTGGACACAAAGACCTCTCTACAGGATGCTGAGACAATTCTATAGGCTATGTTGGCTAGACTAAAGGAGACCGAAGAATTGGAAGAAAAGGAAGTTAAATCATCCCCAGAGGGAGAAAAGACTGAGAAAATTGAGGAACCAAGCCCCTAGCCCAACTTGGGCTCCTACTATAACTTGCTAGAGGCAGGAAGGATAATCCCCCAAAAATTTGTAGTGCCACTCTTTCTCACACTGGAGGAAGAGAAAGTGAGGACCCACACTTGGATGGAAATCGCCAAGTCCAAGGGTGTGGCAGATATAGGTCCCTTGGAGGAACAACTCAAAGAGGAAAGGAAAGAATTGGCTTTGGTACGGCATGTAAAAAGCAGCCAGCAGGCCAAGCTACAGGAAGAAAATGAGCTACTCAAATAGCAGCTACAGTTACAGGGACACTTTAAGGAAGACAGACCCCACACCTTGGGAGAACAGCAGCAACAAGAGGAGCCCATAGTAGGTAGAGAAACCACTGATGAACAGTAGAAGTGAGATGGGTTGCAAGCTGACATAGAGGCATTGACTAGATAGCTACAGGAAAAGGAATTGCAAGTAGCACAAGAGATACAGTCTGTAAGGCAGCAGGTGCAAGAAAAGGAGGCCCAACTGGCCTACATGGCCAGCTGGGAAGAGGAGGCAATACAATTTAGACAACCTGCCAAATCATATGCCTTATACCTCAAGGATCAATGGTTGTAGTTCCAGATCAACACTTTGGCCCAAAGGCGCATTACTCCATTTCAAAACTACCACCAATTCATGGCTTTATGTGACAGCAGTTCATCAGAGGACAAGGCCAAACTATCAGAGTTTTACCTACACAACTTGGGCCTTCCCAACATGAACTCCTAGGACCCCAATGCTGCGCTAGGAGACGTGCAACTTATGGCCATGGCCTCTTGGCTAAGTCATGAAGAAAAGAGAGCAGCAGAGGTCTGAAATGTTATGGACAAGGAATTGAAGGAACCACTAATGATAAGAGCAGAGCCAAAGGACCCCTCAGCATTGATACATGCCCACCAGCACTTGGAAAATAATTCTTGGGCCCTACCAGATTATATTGACCATCAAGCCCAAGCCATAGTCCATTTTGAGGACATGGAGAGGCTATTGGGGAATGACTATGTTCATGGCTGCACCCAGAGGTGGAACAGACTACCCCACAACCTAAAAATTAGAGAATACCACACCCCAACAAGGATGATAGAGGCCTTGGCGAGAGTACCTCTCTACAAACAATCCATGTCGAATCTTTAGGCCAACTGGATCAGCATAAAATTCAGTCCTCCCTTGATTTTGGGGTTGTTAGAGGGAGTCAAAGAAAAGGAGGAACAAAGGCAGTGGGAAGAAGTGGAAAGCAAAGCAAGATTTCATGACCATGAAGAAGATATCACTTCAGAGGCTTGGGATGTGAGGAAGGCAGTCAAGGCTATCAAGGATGATGAGTTGGATTAGTTGCTTGAGGACGAGCAACCCATTTAGCAGGGGGTGATGATGAGCCCCGAAATTGGGTAACTTATTGGGCTCATTTTTCCTAATTATTCTTGATCAATCCACCATTTTTCATATTTTATGCATGTTTTTTGAGTATTTTTATGTTAATTGAATGAATGAGGGTGGTCACTTTGCCAAGAAGGCTAATACGTGGTTATTTCAGGTTTTTGGACAAACTTTGGAACAAAGCCAAGCAATTATGAGCTAGATGATAGCCAAGCATGAAGGAACAAGGGCGAGGATTCGTAGGGAGGATGTCTCTTGCATTAAATGTCCCTTCCTCGAAATCTCCACTTTCAACTCGGAGCTCAGCAGGCCACCAAAACGAATACTAAAGGCAGCCGAGTAGCTTGGTGAAAAGTGACTGTTTACTGGAAGTTGGAGCAGCTGAGCCCCTTGAGTTAAGGAGGGTTGTTGAGGCCCCTCGTAGACATAAATAGGAAGGCTTTCAGCCTTCGTCATTTACTTTGTATTTTTGTTATTTTGCACTAGGGTGCTGCGATTTTCTCAGCTCATTTTCATAGCTGTCGTTGTATAACTTTCTTATGAACATGGCTATTTTTGAGTAATGGAAAGAAACTTTGTTTGGCACCAGTTCTGAGTTTCTTTAGGAGCCTGCAGCTCTTGGGGTAGGGCCCAACCCAAGTGCCAAGGCTTCCTTCATGTACTGTTATTTGTTTTTATGTCTTTGCAAATTAAATCCTGTTAAGTAGATCAACATCTTGTTGGTTATATAGGTCATGGTTGATGATTAGATAGGCTTTTTATGTTTAGATTTAGTTGATAGATTAGTAACAGGGGATATCTCCAGAAAAAGGCCATCAAGCACCTCTAATCTCACCTCTCCCTCAGTGGGATCGTGAGCTGGGACAAAGGTGACATTGCTACCACCAAAAACACTGACTTTGCTTCACCATGCAAATAGTAGTGTTGGATTCTTAGTTTCTAAACTTGATATCAGTTTTGATTGCACGCGTAGGGTTATGATTGCTTAGTTGCATATTTATTTCATCTGATTCCACTGCAATTAAACTTCGGTTCCATTTCTCTGCTGTTATCTAGGTCAAAATATACTACCTAACTAGGTCTTTGATTTTCCAAGTGTTTGGTTGTCCAGCTTGAAAAAAAACTTGCAGAGAACCTGTTATCCATCTTTATTTGCCCATACTCCATCAACTCCACCTGCTTCACCCTCTACTTAGAACCTATGCCTCGCATCTGTCACATTCATTCACTTTGCCCTGATTTTCATCCTTTTTGTGCAACATCATTCTACCTCTCCTCGAACAAATCCAACCATCCTTGCCACTCCTCAACTCCATCTAGCAAGTATTGAACTTCCCTACACCCCTATCTCACCTCCATACCCATCCCTTCATCTTTCTTTCTCCATCCATCCTCCAAAATCCCATTTCTGAACATCCTATAGAAAATTACAGACATCCTGTAGAAATTCCAAAACATCCTGTAGAACCCCTGCAGACTTCCTGTAGAAGCTCATGAAAGTGGTTTCTTGATAGCCAAACTTTGTGGAACTCCCTGGAAGGGTGCTAGGGACCCCTTAGGCACTCTCTAAATCTTCCCAACCTCTTGCAAGAATTTCATCTCGTCGATCCACCTCTGCACAGTCAAAAATAGTGAAAGCACATGCATGATAATTCTGACAAGTTATTCAAAAATACAAAAAGAGGTTTTCTTCAAAAAGAAGTAGCTTAGACACATGCATTTTACCTTCCTATAAGTAATGAAATCTTTTTCAATAGCTTTTCAAATTAGTAGGCTAGCTGGTAAAATTAGGGTTTGCTAGGGTTCTTGTTTTCTTCCAGCTTTTCAGTTTCTTCCTACAAGTAGATTAGCTTCCTTTGAGTTAGCCTTCATCCATCAGTTAAAAAGATTCTTCTCAGAGCTCATAGAAGTTGGCCTAAGCCCCTAGCAAACTTGTGCTAGCTGACCAAGTGACAGTTGTGGCAAGAGCTAGTACTTGTGCATACAACACCGTCACTTCCAAGTTTGTTACAAACTACCAGGTTAATATAAAGTAAAGAAGGGAGTTCCAGGAGTTGCAACATTATTGTTGCAATACTGGAGCCCACCAAAAAGATGGAGAAATAAAAAGCTCACTTGGTAGCAAATGGTTATTCCCAGGTGTTGGGAATTGATTTTTCGTGATAGTTTTTCTCCTGTTGCCGAGGTAGCTTCTATCAGATTACTTCTATCTATTACTGCTTCTTTTGATTTTGAGATAGAATAGATGGATGGGAAGACAACATTTCTTCATGAGTATCTGTAATAGGAGATCTACATGAAGCAACCTGAAGGCTTTGCGGTGAAGGGTAAGAAAGAACTGGCATGCAAGTTAAGCAAGTCTCTATATGGGTTGAAATAGTCACCAAGGATGTGGTATTAGAAATTTGATACCTTTATGTGGGGACTTGGCTTCACCAGAAACAAAGAAGATCATTATGTGTATTTAAAATTTATTGGTGACCGTGTTATTTATCTAGTCTTGTATGTGGATGATATGTTGCTAGTTTGAAATGACAAAGAAACTATCCAGGATTTGAAGACCCAATTGTCCTCCAAATTCGACATGAAATATCTTGGTGGTGCAAGCAATATTTTGGGCATGGAAATTAAAAGAGATCAGGCAAAGAGGAATCTCTAGTTAAACCAGAGGATGTATGTCAAGATAATATTGCAGAGGTTTAGTATGCAAGATAGTAAATCAGTGAAGGTTCTTATTCCTATAGGTGTAAAGTTATATGTTGAACAATGTCCCAAGGCACAAGAAGAGGAAAAGGACATGTCTCGTGTTCCATATACAAGTGCAGTTGGTAGCCTGATGTATGTGATGGTCTGTACTAGGCCAAACATTACAGATGCAGTGGGAGTATTGAGCAAGTTTATGTCAAAACTAGGGAAGGAGCACTGGACAACATTGAAGTGGGTTTTTAGGTATTTGCGTCGCACTAGTGATTATGCCTTGTGCTACCAAGGAAGACCAAGATTTGATAGAGCGTTGGATATTCATGGCATTGTTGATGCAAACTGGGCTGGAGATCCGGATCAAAGAAGATCTATAAGTGGGCATGTGTTTAACCTATTTGGAGGTTCAGTCAATTGGATGAGTAAGAAACAATCTGTAGTGGCACTATCAACTATAGAGGCAGAATACATGGTAGCCATTGATGTAAGCAAGGAAGCCGTTTGGTTGTAGAGATTGTGTTCAAGTATGGGGTTTGTACAGGGAGCTATAAGGATAGAATCTGACAGCCAAAGTGCAATTTTCTTCGAAAAGAACCTTGCTTATCATTCAAAGACAAGCACATTGATGTTCAATATCACTTTGTGAGGGATATGATAGAAGAAAAAAATGTTTCTAGTAAAGGTGGACACTTTGAAGAATGCTACAGATGCACTGACAAAATTTGTGAGCTCTGAGAAGTTCTCTTGGTGTAGAGAAACAATGGGTGTTGTAGGGTTGGATAAATGACTAAGCTCTCTTGTGGCCCCCTGTGGAAAGAAAGCAACAAGTGGGAGAATGTTAGGTTGTGTTATATTCTTTCCACGACTAGCCCATATAGTTAACCCGGGGGCAAAGCCCCCCCTTTGTTGCGTCGATTGCGTAGTGGGGGCGGGTCACAAGGGGTTTGAGGGGGGTAGGTAGCCCCCCTCTACGGGGTCTGGGGCAGCACCTCGGGGAATGTCTTTTGGAGCTTATATTAGGTTGGGAAAACCTACCTATGGCTTTGTGCATGGTTTTCGTACATGGTTTTGTAAGCGATGCTTTTCAATCCATGGTTTTGGACGCGATGGTTTTTGGTCCATGGTTTTGGATGCGATGGATGGTCCATGGTATTGGATGCTTCGGCATGTATAAATATGTATTGTAACATTGAAAGTAACATAATGAAAAATCAAGCTGGTAGTCTCAGTTTTGGAATCCAAGGAAAAATCTCTGTGTATATGTAATTTCTGTGTTATTCTCTTGCATTATTTATTTTCTGTGTTTTGGAATTTATATGTAGGTAATTTCTGTACAGGGTTAAAACCTACAATCCCTCTTAAGAAAGTGATGAAAATGTTACAGTTTGCCTCAAACAACCATCTAGAATCTCAAACTTTTTATCTCACTAATCCTATACTACCTGTATTATTTTTGCATTGGCATCTCTGCTTGTAGTATCCCAGCTTACTAGTGTTGCACATCAACTTGTAGGTGTCTAATAATTGAAAATTAAGCAATCTAGTATTATGGAAGGTTTTAAGAAGGAGTGGATTAAGTCCTTCCTATTTTAGAATGGTTTAATGAGCAAATTCATAATGTGGTCAATGAGTAGAGGTCTAATGATTTGAGGGCTAGGGGCAAATGGTTTTCTCATGAAAATCATTAAACACAACAATAAAAAGAGAAACATTCTTACCCTGGTCTTGGTATGGTTGAAGAAGTTAGAAATGAGGACAAAACGAGTACTTAAATTAAATAAATTTCAAGATAAAGTTGACTATTTGAGTAACCACAATCTAATTAGGAGATTCATAGGTTTCTCACAATCTGGAATAACTCTCAGATTGTAAATATCAATAGAATGGACGAAAGAGGGTAAGATCAATCTTAACCTATGCAAAAAGGATTTTTTTACTATTGTCCTCTCTAGTAAGGAAGAGAGGCAAGATATTTGATGGGAGCCCATATTTTCTAAATTTCATGGGACTATTCATTCACTATTTGAAATATAATTTTGATTCTAGTTGAAAGATCTATGAAATTAACCACTAGTGTAGGTAAGACATTCCATTTGTAATTTTGATGTGAATAGATTTTGAAATGATGGAAACTTTCTGGGAAAATTTTTCATGCTTGGAGATGAAAAGGGAAAAAAGAATGACAACCACATATGTGAGGTTTTGTTTTTATTTAGATATATCTAAACGAATAAATTCTGTTACAGTAAAGTTTATTTCTAGTAAAGCCTTAGTTTAATAAGGACTTCAAGGAAGCTCATGCAACATACACAAATGAAAACAAGAATGAGAACCTTACTACATAAAATTTTCTCATAAAGAAAACAAATATCACATTTGTAAGATCTGGCAAGAAAAACTACTAAAGATGGAAAGGAAAAACCCCATAACCACTAGGTAAAAATTGCAGGTGAGTAAACTAGGGTAGGAAACAAATATAACACCATAACAATGGTTGTACCACACAAAAACCATTTATAAGTATTAGGAACCCATCCTGCAGGAAAATTCCACCAAAAACCAGCTTGAAGGGGATAATTTTGAAAGTCAAGTGTGAAGGTAGGAATTAGAAGAGTGGTATTGGGAAAAGTGAAAATGATTCAAAACCTTTCAGGTAGAGCACTTGAAATGGGGTAAGGGTCACCTCAGATATCATATTGTTCCATCCCTTAGATTTTGAATGAAGGTTTCCCATACAAATTAACAATGAGGCTTATTTTTCCCATTTCTAAAGCAAGTAGGAGAGTTAGACTCTTGAAAAAACTGTGGAAACTATAGGAAATTTATGATCAGCCCTTTATTCTACACTTTTTTAGAGGAATGGTAGAAAGGAAAATCAAAAAATAAATAGATGGGAGAAGGCCAAAGTAAATGTAATATTTAAACCAATGGATTCCACTATAAATCATTGCCCCACATTAATGCACATGACACAGAAGACATGGGGGAATAAAGACAAGGGGCTTTGGTGTTTCTTCACTGATTTCAGAAAATAATTTGACATTGTACCTAGATAATGTTCACTTGACTATAAGGACACTTCAAAACTTACAACATCACTTGTCAGCTTTGGAGAGCTTCTTGTGTATAGTTAGGGATGAAGGTAAACATATACATGACCAAGATTGTGCGACAATAAAAAAACCAAAGAAACTCCTAATATAATTACGAAGAATTGGATTTCATTGATTCGGTGAGAGACTAAATAGGGATATGTTCACAAGGAAGAGGTGGGGGGAATTGAAACACGTTGTTCTTCCCTTTCTAGGAATTGATCACACCTGTGCTACTATATCAGTTTGAGGTGTGGATTATACATATCTTCAGAAACTGATGGAATCATATGGACACACCTAGAGGATACAAAATAATTTTAGCGCCATATATTTTTTTTATTATAAAATACCAACACCCCTAATGAGATACTATTGGATGAAACAACCCTAAAACAATTAGAGTTTGTGCTATGAGCCATATCACAGTCCAAAAATTCCGCTCACTTTTAAGGTTTGAATGTAACCCTTTCCATGATCTATTTTAATATCAAAGGAAATTAAAAATCATTAGAGAAGAGAAAGATATGACTGGAGGAGGGTTGAGGTAATGTTCAATTTAAAAGCTATTTTTCCTAGATAATGTTATGATAAAAACAATGCTTTCATCTCAAACTAGAAAAGAACATATAAGTTAGGGTTGTAGGATGATCTATTTGAGGAATGAAGAGTATAGGTATTGTTAACACCCAGGTTGTTCACTTTGACTCCCAAGGGAATACAACCGAGGTAACCACTAACCAATCTTTGGAATACAGCTTCTAGCCCAACTGTAATCAGAGAGGGCTCTCTCTTTAAGGTTTGTCTCTATTTTTTGGAGATTTTAGGCTAGTTATGAAGTGAGGATTTTGGTTTAGGTTTTTGGTTGGAAGGGTGCTTTTCTGTACTTAAAGTGGAGATCTGCAAATAATGTTAGTCCATTGGGCAATGGAGTCTGTGGCTACTGGTCTCTTGAAATCTTGAGCTTGAGAAGCTGAAGTTACAGGGCCATTTAAATATTTTATGAAACAAACTTGAAATTATGATGGTGGAATGTGAACAACCAGTGGAAAGAAATTGAGAATTCTCCACTAAGCTGAGGTGTGGGAAATAGATGTATTCCTCAGGAGCAAACTTGAATTCCTGAAACAATAATCACTGTGAAAGATATAGCATGAAAGGGTAGCAATTAAGAATTACACCTTGATTGCTATAACTGAAAAAAAACACTTAAAATAGCTTAGATTGAGTTTAGGGTAATCTGTGGTTAAGTCCTAGAACTATTCTTTTTCCTTGCCATTCACTGTAAAGAACATAAACATGAAAGAGATATGAAAAAGATGATAAAACACATAAACAAAGAGTTGTAAGGAAAACTTATTGTGCCATGAAATACGCAGGAATCCTGTAACATTCAGTTAAACACCTCAATGCCTCAGATCACACAGAGCTTTGGAAATTCCACTGCCTTTGTATTACTTCTCTGAGAATTTACAGTAAAAGAACTATATCAAAGATATCAATTACATCCAACATCCAACCCTGCTATCTCATGCGAGGGGGAATATATAGAAGTGTTTCATACAAAATATCTCAGGCATTGAGTCATATGAGAAATAAAATATCTTTATTAACTCGTACAGAAGTAGTAAATAAGAAGTTATTATAGCCTTTAATACAACATAAATGCTCTTTACTCCTGTCAGAAGATTTTGACCTTTGGAGCTCACTGAGTTGGTTGAATGCTTTGTTATAACTGCTGAATGATGTGTCTGTGCAACTCTGTCCTCCTGTAGCTTTTCGGCCCTATTATCTGTGACTGCCAGTGTTGCTATGGTGGCCAAATGGTTGTGCTGAGTTGGCTCAGCCTCTCTCTGCATACATGCTGATATATCCATATTTTCCTGTGCATGACCATTTATATATTTCAAAAAGAAAAAACATAATTACCGGCTTCGGTTTAGCAGTAATTGTATCAAACTATTCCAGACTTCCTGTGTGGCCAGTTGATGCCTCAAAATTGACTCTATGGTCTCATCTCCCTCTATATACGTATAAAAATTGGGAGGCTCATCAAATAAGTGATTAATCTCATTCATAATAAAGAATAAGCTCTCCACCCTGTTGAAAAGGGTCTGTCCTGATGCTAGCCCTGTTTCTGTTGATGTGCTGGCTGTTTCTGCAATCTGATTAGCAGCAAAGGTGTTGACCCTCTTGGCATATTTTTCATGTGAAATTAGCCTTCTTGAGGGGTCCATCAAGCTAGGAAGACCTCTGTTCTGTAATTCCATGAACTTGTCCTGGAATTTGTTAATGTCTGCCTGCATATCCTGGCTCCTTCTCTCTAAGGTCTGTACTAGGTTTCTTAGTGTCAGGACCCTTTTGACCATTGAAATGGTCTCAGTCTTGTTGGTAATTCCCATCTTGATCAGCTGAGAACTTGTTCTGTAATTTAGCACATTAATCATCCTGGTGGCAGCCTCAGGCATACTGCCAAGAGATGCCCTTGCTCTTTGGATTTCCCCGTGTGCTTTTCCGATAAGCCCCATCTGCTCATAAATGGCCTCAATGTATTCCCACTGGTCTGTGATAGATTGGCCAATATTGGCCCATAGGATTCTCTTGACCTCAGCTATTACTTTGTCCAGTGTGAGCTCTTTTTCCAGCTCATTTATCCTCCTTTTGAGAGCCTTTACCTCTCTTTCTATCTCAGCCACATTTTGCTTGGATTTCTCATATTTTTCATTGATTTTAGCCAGAGTTTCTTTTGCTTGACTCAACTCTGACATTTGGGCTTCCAAGACTTGAATCTCATTTTTGAGCTTCTGCATGTCAAGACTTTCAGCCTGCTCTGTTGTTGGTGCTGAGGTGGATGGTGCTGCTTGCTCTGTCTGCTGACTGGGAGGGGCGCTGGTTCGAGGAACTTCCTCCAGATTGATTGTTTTTGGAGGAGGTTGTGACGTTTGGCCTGCCTCTTTTTGCTGTAATGCTGCCTGAAGTGCAGCCTCTGATTCCTCCAACTTTCCCTGTGTTTGGATGAGCTGCTTGTATAGTGCTACCAGCATAGCTGCTGCATCCTTGTCCTGTCTTAGCTAGGCAACCTCTTCAGTTTGGGCATGAAGAGTTGCTGGGATTTTGATCATTTTCTTTAATGCTGCCATATCAGAATCCCTTAGTTTCAGAAGCTCCTGCACCGCTTTGACATCCTTAGGATCATGCCCAAGCTCTATTATGATGTCCTCCAAAGCTTTGATCATGTTGTCCTTTGCTTGAGAGGATGCCCTTTCCAACTCAAGTTGTGCAGTGGTATTATTTAGGATATTTTGTAGCCTGTAGTTCACCAATGTCTTGTCTGCCAAGGAGGTGTACACCATCTCACCCGTTTGCTTGTGTAGTTCAATTTGATCCATTGGGTGGATGTCCTTGGCAAAGACCTCAAGGTTGGTCCTGATGTAATCTATAGCTGACTGTGGCTGCTGCACGACTGGCATGAAATGGCTTATTATCATTTTGCCCTCATGTACATCATAAGTAGACATGAGTCTCTGCTGGTTAGTGGGAGCCATTTTCAACAAATGGTTATACAATTGCAGCCTTATGGGTTCATTTCTCTTCTTGATATCCTTGAACTATTGCTTGATGCTCTTTTCACCTTCCCTCTGTTGGCTTGAGGAGCTAACTTCTCCTCCTGCTACCCTCTCTTGTTCCTGCTAGAAGGAACTTGCTGAGGCCTCCATGCTAGGTAGGCCCATACCCGAAGTTTGCCCTGTTGGCATTTCTTCCTCTGAAAATGGATTTAGCCTTTGCCTCTTCTCCCCTTGAGTTGTTGATGTAGTGAGGGGAGTCTCTCTGTCCCTTTCACTGCTTATGTCCTCTCTTTGTGGGGTTTGGAGGACTGAAGCATCGATTCTTGATTCTTGCCTAGGAGGCACCATTTGTGCTGGCTGCTACTCAGTGACCATTGGGGCCTCTGCTGTTTGTTCTTTTTTCCCTGGCTGCTACTTTTCTGGCTGATGTACCTATTGTTGTTGCTGAACCTGTCCTTGTTGTACCTGTTCTTACTCCATCTCCTTTTCCTTGCCTTTGTTGGGGGCTTGATTTGTAGTTTTGACTGCCTCCTGTTGTGCTGTGGAGGATGAGGCAACTGCTCCTACTTGAGGGTTTGGAAGAGAGGACACCTGTGCAGGAAGTTCCAAGTCAGCCATTTTAAGGAGATTTCTTCTTGCTCTTTCTTTTAGTTCTTCTTGTGTAATAGGTTCCTCTAGTGTGCCTCTCTTCCATTTTGATTGATTTGCATATTGTTCTATGTGAGGCAACCTTACATGGTCATAACTAGAGAGCCTATATTTGACCCTTCTTAATGATACAAAGTGATTGGGGTCATAAGGTTTCCAGAGGAAACTGGTCTTTAGGCCAAGGCTTTCTAGCATTCCGTCAGCTTCTTTCCATCCTTCCTCCCTTTTGTTCAAAACAAAGTGGCCCAATTGGTTTCTCACTTTCAGCTGTGCCTTCTTGCCTTTGCCTGAAAAGTGCTTTACATCAGCATTCCCAAATTGCCTGAAGTATTCAAGGGCAAACAATCTCATGGGCACATACTTGGGCAGTCTGTATGGGGGCAACTCACAACCATATATTCTGATAACGGTGTAGTTTTGGTAAAAATACCAATCCCCAATGTTGTATACCTTAGACAGTTGAAGGATCCTCTGCATCTCATCTGTTAGTCTTGGAGGAGGTGAGCTCATGAACAGAGACATGGCTGGGTGGATGAAAAGGTCTATAAACTCACAGTAAGTGTATGGAGAATAAGCTCTGCAGTGAAAAAATGAGGCCCAATACACTACTGACCTTGGATTTCCTTGTGCATCCACCCTGTTCACACCAAAAGGGAATTTCTCATGTTGATAGTACAATATTAGGTGGTAGATGTAGGAGGAGTATCTGAACACCTTTTCCCTTGATATGTTCATAAATTGCTCATGCATTTTGTCTGATATGGAGGTGGCATAGTCATAGTAGATTGGAGTTTTCCAGGGGAAAACATGAGCATCATTACAAATACAGTGTCATCAATATACTCAATTGAGTTGTATCCCAAAATGGGACTGATCATATCTGCAAGGTCCCTGCCCAATGGGTTGAGGTAGCCATGAAAAATAGGGGGGTATTGCACAGTGTCAGAGTTAATAAACAGTTGGTTCAGCTTTGTGATCTGAGCATCTATCAACATCTTGGCTCCTTGGTTTATCAGATCAAACAAAGATAGGGGAACCAGTTTCTTCTCAGTCTTGAATTGCAGCATCTCTCTGATGGCCTCCGGGGTAATGTAGAATACAACTGAGCCTGAAGGGTCAAGCACAGCTCTTTGAGTAGGATCATAACACTCAGCACATACACGAATTAGGTCAGGGAATTGGTTGACCTGAGGAAGCTTGAAGATTGGGAGGAAGGAATCCCAAACGCCCAATATATCTGTTCCGGCTACATGTTTGGCTTTCAATTCACTTAGTAGGTGGAGGTGGAATTTGCTTTGGTGCGGGAATTCTTCTGATATTTGGTAATCCAAATCTGCTAAAGCTTGCCACTCCAATTCTCTCTGAGGGGCATTTAAAGGGGCAACATTAAGGGCCATAGGTGCTACTGGAGTTTCCATGGTTACTTAAGAACTCTGTTTTGTATATAGATTAGTGTTACTTATGCTGAGTAACAGAAAAGAGTATTTGTTGGAAGAAGAGGTGAATTGAGAAAAGAGGGCCGAAGGGTCAATGGCAGCAATTGAAATACTGCAAACGGCACTTGAGAAGGAAAATACTCGTCACCAACAGACTTTTTCTTAGGTGTAGGTTCGGGTTTCTTGTTCACGACTGCGCGAATAGGATGCAGGTTTTAGTGAAAGTTTTGTTTAAACAAGGCTTAACTAGTCAATTTTGAGCTTCCAACCTCAAATGGGAACTGGGCGGAAGGGATTTGCTAGTGAATTATGTGTTTTCAGTGTTTGTAGTGAATATAGTCAATTTGTAGACAAAACCAGGCGCAGAGAATATTTGCAGGGATAAATACCTGGTAAACTTGACGGTTCGGGTCACAAATGCAGGTGGGTAGGCGCACCGAAAGTCCCCAGGTCGAATTCAACAGGTTGGTGCAAATTTGTACGTAAAATGCATGCAAAAGGCGCAATAGAAGTTTTTGCAAAAAGTGCAAAAAACGCGAAAAATTGGCAAAAATATGGATTTTTGGGACTTTCGCGCCTTTTTCGGATGACGTCAACATGACATCATCGAGTGGGTCAGGGTCGGATGACTTCAACATGACGTCATCAGGTGACATGGTGGCTTATTAGTGGTCCACGGGGATGGTGAGGTGGCAGACATGTGGAGCAATGGTGAATGGGGGCGCGGACGCGGCGATGACACAGGCAGTGACGTAGCGGTGACGCTGGCAGGCGGATTAGCGGAAAACTGGAAACCACAGGCGGTATCATATCGCACCGCTTATGATACGGAAGGGAATCTGTCAGAGGGGGCTCCGATACGCTGTGGGGGCGACGCGTGGCCGAGGCCTGATGTCAGCCTCTGACAGATATCGGACGCTATCTCTCGGACGTCGGGGTCGGTCTGATATCCGCGTCAACCGTTGGATGAAAAGCGCCCGATCGGAGGGTCGACGGGTTGATGAACTGTGCGGACGATACGGCGTCGGGTGGGCAATAAAAAAGTATTTTCCATGGGATTCGTGCCCGGCGGGACCCTTATAAATATTGATGAATTTGTATGATTTTCCATGTATTTCTTTATCAAGTCGCGCATAGTTCAAAACTTAGGATAAGGCGACATAATGGTTTTTTCAATGTATTTCTTTGCAAAATCGCGTATGCCTCAAAACTTTGGATAAATGGGTTTTTATGTAATTTTGTAATAAAGCGCACATAGGTCCCAAACTTAGGATAAGGCGGAAAAAGTGGGTTTTCCACACATTTTTGTATTTTGAGCGGGTCTAATGGTGAAAATGGGTTTTTCCAAGGTTTCTTAGGTAAATGGAGGGTTGAATGGGTAGATGAGTTCTGAAGGAGAAAAAAGGGGTTAGGCTTGGGTTCTCAAACTGACCAGATGTCAATTTCATTCTCTAGTGGTGAACATATGGCTATAATGCCAAGGGGGGGATATTTATAGAATGTTTGGGGTTTATACACCATGGTGTTATAATAATAGGGAAAGGGTGACATAGGGAATTAGATAATAGAAGTTAGGGGTTAATATGGAGGGAGAGGGTAAATTAGGAGTGATATCACTAAGTTTATTTGAAAGCAACTTAGCTTAGGGAGTAGATCAAAATGAAAAGAATTTTGCACAAGAAATGTGGCTCTTAAAGGAAACCAGAACCAACATAAAACCTTCAATTTCTTTCATAAACACAACTGGTGAAGGGATGTTAGTAATGAGTGTAAAACAAGGAAAAAGGGAAGTTAGACATGCTCCATTGTGTTGCTTTCCTTGTATTTACCAGCAAGATTCAGCTTGAAAGGAATACCACTTCTGCAACCCCATCTACCTACCCATCTACTTGCCTAGCATTTTTTGTTTATTCTTGGAGGGTGCACTTGGACTTGCAGACCCTTATGTGCCTTTTCTTTTCCATTGGATTTTCTTTTGATTGCCTATCTAGCACTACCCTTATTGCTTCCAAGGCCCCAGATTAAGCAGTTGGGAACCTTTGTTTCTCTACCTAACTATTGGTCTGCCAAGATTAAACAGTTTGGAGAGACTTCTTTCTCTATTCTACAACAGAAAATTGAAACATGGCATGATCCAGATTAAACTGTTGGACCATCCATCAAAATTTAGTAAACATGAAGGCATGTACACACCTTGCCTTGTCTTGGAGATATGGGATCTTTGTATCAGCAAAGCAGAGCATATTTGGCATTTGAATTTGCCAATCATGAAATATGAAACCTATTGGTATAGGTATCCAACAGTGGCTCCACCTGGGGATGGTTTTTCTTCTTGAAAGACCAAGAACAGCAGGTCAGCATGCCTTGGCCCTTTGGCTACTGCTTTCAAAACTCCCTCAAAATGTAGACTAACCTATTTATAATACTTGCTGCAGTCCAGTCTTTTCCTACTTCTGCAAGGTTCTTGAAATCAATTTATTCACATGCATAGAGCAAACACTATATATAGTAAATTATGTACAAGGGTAGCCATACCGCATTTATGGCCGGTAGTCGAAATAGTGCTTCAGCATCCTGCCATTGACAGGACCTTCATCCAAATCAGTTTCATCAAGATTCTTAAGAAAGTAGGTGTTATTTCCTTGTACTGCTTGGATGATAAATGGTCCTCTCCAAAGGGAATCAAAGTTTCCATGCTTTCCTTTGTTTTCTCTCCTTGAATCCCACTTGAGAACTTTGTCACCCATGTTAAAATCTGCAGCCTTGGTCCTTCTGTCAAAAGCTTTCTTGAGTTTCTCTTGTAAGATTTGAACTCTGTTATAAACTTGGTCTCTGGTTTGCTGTAAACATATAATCTGATTCACCCTCCTTTGCATATCATTGGGCTCAGCTTGACTTTCTTGAAGTAGTTTCATAACAGGGATCCCTAGTGATGAAGGAAATTTGGCTTGTAATCCATAGACTAACTCATATGGGCTAACCCCAATTGATCTCTTGGTTGTTAATCTATCTGCCCATAAGGCATTGACAAGTTTCTTATGCCAGTTCATTTTGTTCTCTTCCAACACTTTCTTTATCATGTTTACCAGGCTTTTATTTGATGATTCTGCAAGGCCATTTCCTTGGGGATAATATGCAGTAGAATGGCCCAAAGTAATGTGGAATTTGTGATAGAAGCTGACCATCTTTTTAGATCTGAAAGCAGTAGCATTGTCTGTTATTATCTTATCAAGGCATCCAAATCTAGCAAGAATATTGGTCTTAAGGTACTGGATGATGGTGGAATCATTTGCTTGTCTGCATGGAATTGCCTCAATCCATTTTGTGAAGTAGTCTGTAGCCGTTAGAATCCATCTATGCTGGCTTGAAGATGAGGGATTAATTTCTCCAATGAAATCCAAACCCCATTGCTGAAATGGTCTCTCTGTTGTAATAGGCCTTAGAGGTAGTGGCAGTAATTGTCTCTTTCCTTCAAACACTTGACATTTATGACATGCAGTGGTGAATTTCTTGACATCAGAAAAAACAGTGGGCCAGTAGTAACCAGCTCTCAGTATCTTATCCACAGTGGATTTCCAATACAAGTGTCCACCACAATCACCTGCTGAAATTCTTCCATGGTTTTGTTAGCCTCATTTCCAATCAAACAGTTTAATAAGATACCCTCATGGTTTTTCCAAAGCAGATTGCCATCCATAACACAAAATTTTGAAGCTTTCATTTCTAGGAACCTACATTTAGTTCTGGACAGCCCTAGGGGAGCACACAGGTTTTGTAACACATAACTGATATCAGAATACCAGGGGGATTGTTCAAAGGCTACATTGATCTTTGGAGTCGCCAGCTCCGGTTCACTGTCCAGTTGGTTGATGTCCAGGGCTTGGAAATTTGTTTCAGACATTAATTTGGCCAAGCCCTGCCCTTTTATCAGTTTTGTAGGTTTTATTTCAATATCAAATTCTAGAATGTTTGCAATCCATTTTCCTCTTCTGCCCTCTAAGTTCTCTTGAGTAAGTATGTCTTTAACAATTGGGCTTGGTACATAAGCTATAACATGGGAATATAGGATGTAGATCCTAAAGTGCTTAATAGCTTTTACCAAATCATATGCTTGTTTTTTCATGATCTGGTACTTGAGGGGTGCATCTCTAAGAGCTTTACTAAAGAAAGCAATGGGTTTCTCATTTCCTTGGTCATCTTTCTGTAGTAAAACAACAGCTGTGTGTTGGGAAGCAAAGGAAAATATGATGAATTCCCTATCAAATTGAGGGTTGGTTAAGACTGGGGTTTGAGTGAGGGAAAACTTCATACCTTCAAAAGCTTGATTTGCTTCTACTGTCCATTTTACTTTTTAATCCTTTTAATCATGTTATTGAGTAATCTGCTTAGTTCAGCCAGGTTTGGGATAAATCTCCTTAGAAAGTTGATTTTACCCAGAAAAGCTTGTAATTCCTTTATATTTCTTGGATGAGGCATTTGTAAGATGGACTGGATTCTGTCTGGGTCAATTCTGATGCCATCTTTGGAAATAATGTGACCCAACAGTTTGCCTTCCTCCAAACCAAACAGGGATTTCTTAGGATTTAAGGAAATTCCATATTTCCTACAAGTTATGAATATCTGCCTTAGATGTTTCAAGTGTTCTTGGTCAGATCTGGAGAAAGGTGTGAGATCATCTAAATAAATGACAAGAAAGTCATGAATCTCTTTAGCAAAAGCAATGTCCATTGCTCTTTGGAATGTAGCCCATGCATTCTTCAAACCAAAAGGCATTTTAACATATTTAAAGGTTCCCCATGGGGTTGTAAATGTTGTTTTGTCCTGATCATCAGGATGGACTAAGATCTGGTTGAAGCCTAAGAACCCATCAAGTAAACAAATTCTTGAGGCCCCCACTACTCTCTGCAAGATGTGATCCATCTTGGGTAAGGGGTAATTATCTTTCAATGATACTTGATTCAAGTTCCTTAGATCAACGCAGAGCCTTATTTCACCAGTCTTCTTTCTTGTGGGGACTAAGTTGCAAATCCAATCAGAGAATCTGATTGGTGCTATAATGCCTGCTTTAAACATTTTTTGTACCTCTTGTTCCATTGCTGGGAGGAGCATAGGATTGATTCTCCTTAATTTTTGTTTAAAGGGTTTTTGATCTGGCTTGAGCAGGATAGTGTGTTGTATTACAGAGGTGTCATAGGATTTTAAATCCTCATAACTCCATGCAAAGACATCCTAGAACTCTTTGAAAAGGTCAATGTATTTGTGCTTTTGGTCGGGGGGTAATGCAGCAGACAGTTTTATGATTTTGGGTTGTTTAACAGTCCCAATGTTACACTCTTCTATGGCAGTGTTGAGGGGCT
>APFE030792994.1:3986-25793 GCA_000404065.3 Pinus taeda
AATTTAATGTCTTAAATTGCTCTACATAAATTGTCAATCCGGGTATCGTAAACTGATGAAGTGTGGTGCACTATATGTGCTTAGTTAACCTTTCTCTTACTTCGTTGTTTTATAGTTTATGTTGTTTTTGGGTTTTGTTCTTGTTGGTTTTCTAATGACTATGAGACCCAGTATCCTTGCTGCTTCAGCAAAAGGACAAGATGATTCTATCATGTCATTAGTCATTAAAAGGCTATGTGCATCACTAATCTACAATCAACTTGAAAGTAATTTATGTACAACTAATATACATAAGCATAACAAAATTAAATGCAAAATTAAATGACAACTATACAAGGCAGGGGCCCTCTGCTACCTATGAAATCAAAGCAAAATTGAACACACTTGCATGAATTAAAATTGTATGAATGAAAAATATAATCTATCAAACTTGAAAGTAATTAAATCAAATCAAAGAAATATTTACAAAATGAAATCTATTCTACCTTACATTCTACAAAGCAATATTTACAAAATGAAATTTACTATACCTTACATTCTAATGTGCTCCATGACATCTACTTCACATCTCCTTCCATGTTGAGAACATAAAAGCTTTATTCAAATTATTCAAAAGTACAAAGTAAAACAAAGTTCTCCAAAGCTTTCAAAAGCCATCAAGGAAGAACTACAATCTTAAGAACTAGAGAACTAAAAACCAAGCCAAGCTCTAAGTTGAGACTAATAAGCTAACAAATGAAGGAGAGAGATTTCCTATTTATACAAAAAGATGAGAAGCCATCTCATTAATGAGAGTCCATGAACCTCTCCCTTTACCTCTAGAGTCCTAATCAAAATAGGAACTTATAAGACACATGTCCTCTTAGAGTTACAATACAATTAGGAGATGTGACACATATCCTCATGATCCCATGATTCTTTCCACTCAAATTCGAATTTGGCCTTAGAGTGCCACATAAGGGTCTTCTAGAAGCCTCCTTTCAACCTACACATGTCAACAATCTCAACCCATTGGTTAGATATAAACTTATGCACATTATTTCCTAAATTTTAACCACAAATTCACTTAAAAGGCTTATAATTAATAAAGATTGGAAAAACATAAATGTGGCCCAATGATAATGAAAGTGGGATGAATGTGGTGACATAGTAGTGAAATGGAGGTGAATGGAAGTGATATAATGGACATAATAGTGAAAGAGTAATGGAAATGAATGACATTTTCAAGACTCAACATTACTTTTACTGATGATGCAACTAGGAAAACATGGATTTATTGTATTCGAAATAAATCTGATGTATTTGATACTTTCAAGAAATGGAAAGCTTTTGTTGACAATGATATAGGAAAGAAGTTGAAGTATCTCATATTAGATAATGGAGTTGAATACTGCAACAAAGAGTTTGATAACTATTGTTCAGAGCATGGAATTCACAAAGAGAAGACAGTTCTAGGAACACCATAGGAAAATGGTGTGTGACAAAGGATGAATAGGACAATCATGGAGCATGCATGGTGCATGAGATTGCATGCAGCTTTTCCTTTACAATTTTGGGCAGATGTTGTAGATACTACTTTTTATCTAATAAACAAAGGGCTTTCAATTTCTTTGGATGGTGGTATTCCAGAGGAGGCATGGATAGGTAAAAAGGTAAACTACTCATTCTTAAAGACTTTCGGTTATGAAGCCTTTGTCCACATCAATAAAGAAAATAGAACAAAGCTTGAGGCAAAATCGAAGAAATGTACCTTTATAGGATATGGTGTAAATTATTTTGGTTATCACTTATATGATTATGAAATCAAAAAATCATTAGGAATAGAGATGTCATATTCAATGAAAAGGTCTTGTATAAGGATCAAATGCAGAGAAAGAAACATGAAAAGGAAAACAAAAAAATACAAAGTGCTTGATGAGATCACAAAAAAAGTAAAGGCACCTGAAAATCAAAAGGATTACCAACCACAACAACAACAACAACCACAATAGCAAAAAACACCTTAAACTAGTGTTAGTAGATCTATTAGGATAAGTAGATCCCCTGAACAAAACTATCCTTCATTATATTATGTATTGTTGATTGATTCTAGTGAACCGGAAAGATATGAAGAAGCAATGCAGGTATAAACCGAGAAGAAGTGGGAGAAATCCACATAAGAAGAGATGGACTTCTTGATGCAAAACCACACTTCAGACTTAGTCAAGTTGCCTACTGGTAAAATAACATTACAAAATAAATGGGTTTATAGGTTGAAGGAAGAAGACAGAGGTAAACAGAGATATAAGGTTAGACTTGTGGTGAAGGGATATGCACAAAAGAAAGGTTTAGACTTTGATGAAAATTTTCTCCTATTGTTAAAATGACTTCAATCAGAACTATTTTAAGTCTAGCGGCAGTAGAAGATTTGCATCTTGAGCAATTAGATGCAAAGACAACCTTTCTCCATGGGAATTTGGAGGAAGAAATATATATGCAACAACCACAATGGTATGAAGTCAAAGGGAAGAATAAATTAGTGTGCAAATTGAAGAAGAGCTTGATGGCTTAAAACAGGCTCCAAGGAAGTGGTATCTAAAATTAGACAAGTTTGTTCTTGAACAAGCTTATACTAGATGTCACTCTGACCCTTGTGTTTGTTTTAAAAGGTGAAATGATGGCATCTATATTATATTTCTATTGTATGTAGATGACATGCTTGTTATAAGGTCTAACATGTAGGAAATAAATGTTCTCAAAGGAAAATTGACAAATTCATTTGTAATGAAGGATTTGTGTGCTACAAAACAAATCCTTGGTATGAGAATAACTAGAGATAGGAAAAATAAAAAATTAACATTGTCTCAGAGTGAGTACATAGAAAAGGTGTTGGAAAGATTTAGTAAGCAGAATGTAAAACGAGTTAGTACACCTTTTGCTAACCATTTCAAACTAAGTAAGGAGATGTGTCCCAAGACCCAAGAAGATATGGATTATATGTGTAAAGTTCCATATACATCAGATGTTGGAAGCTTAATGTATGTAATGGTCTGCACAAGACCTAATAGTGCACATGTAGTGGGAGTAGTAAGTAGGTATACGAACACTCTGAGAAAAGAGCATTGGATGGAAGTGAAGTGCATTCTCAAGTATTTGAGAGGTACCACAAATCGAGCATTATGTTTTGGAGGTTCAAGCTTTTCTCTACATGGATATGTTGATGCAGATATGGCAGGTGATAGAGATAACGGGAGGAGCACCACAGGGTATGTGTTTACTGTAGGTGTAACATCTGTCAATTGGGTTTCAAAATTGCAAAACATTGTTGCACTTTCAACAACAGAAGCAAAGCAAAGAAATGATTTGGTTACAAAGGTTTATGGATGACTTGGGCAAGAAGAAGGAGATGAGCAGGCTATATAGTGACAACTAGAGTGCTATTCATATTGCAAAGAATTCAACCTTTCATTCTAAGACTAAAGATATACAAATCAGGTATCACTTCATATGGTTGGTTTTGGATGATGGGAAATTGAAGCTGGAAAAGATACACACTAGCTAGAATCCTGCAGCTATGTTGAAAAAGGTTGTAAGTAGGGAAAAATTTAGGTCGTGCTCAGTCTCAATTGGCCTTTAAGAATGATAATGAAGATGAGAAACAACCAGGTCCAAAGTGAAAGAATTATCCAACAAGCGAAGCAATGAAGGAGTTGATATAATCAGTATCCAAGTGGGAGATTTTTGGATGTGGAGCCTGATTATCTTCCTGATTCATAGGTCTTGTTCAATCATGTTTGGATCCCAATCCCAGATGGGGGGTGTGGGGGGCCTTCCCCCTCACTATTGTTGCCTTGTAAAATATTGTAATTTCGTAGTCAATCTGGATCGTTCATTAGGTGGATGATATGAAAGTATAAGTTATGTTTAATTTAGGGTTTTTTTTCCCTAGAAGACAACCCTTTGGTTTATATGAGAGAATCTTATTGCGGATGTGTATTATTATTCAAAGCGAGAAAGAGAGAGGAGATTGCGTGGGAGCAAAGTGGAAAATACAACGAATCTATTGTAGTTTGTATCTCTTCATTTTGATGGATAATATAAAAGGAAAGACTAACTGTTTCTTTGTGGACATAGCCCAAAAATTGGGTGAACTACGTATATCTGTGTCTCTCTTGTTCTATGCATTTATGTATTTGTGTTTTTGCAATATTTTTTATATTTCATTGCCTCATTAATTAATTTATAACATTATTAGCTATGGGGAATATTTCTATATCAAATTTATGTGGTCCTAATATCCCTAATGACAAGCCTATATTCTTAAAATCGATAGTCCAGGAAAGTAAGCTCATCCATCCGTTCCTTGGATTCTACACGGGGGGGGGGGGGGGGGGGGGGGGGGGGGGGGGGGGGGGGGGGGCAGTGTGGGGGGGGGTTCAATATTATAAATTACTTGGATGAGAAGAGGGGTGGGGTTAGATGATTGGAGGTCAAAGTGAAATTTTTTCAAGAAGCAATTGATGCTACCAAACTAGTAGAGGTGGAGACTACTAATGGCGTTTATACATGGAATAATCATAGGGGAGGCTTACAATAGGTTGCCTTAAAACTGGACTAGTTTATGATGTCTGAGAGTATTTTGAATTGGGTTGTCATTATCGAGGTCAACATTCTCCCTAGTCACAGGTCAGACCATTGGGGTCTATGCCTTAACATATATCTAAATACCTAGACAAGAAACCACCCTTTCATGTTTGAGAAATCCTGGCTTCAACACCCGAACTTTTAGTATAATGTTCAACAATGGTAGGAGGAGACATGACATAGAGAGGGAACAATTATGTTCTCCCTCTATAAAAAAACTCAAGCATATCAAGTGGAAGTTAAAGGTTTGGAAAAAAAAAGAAGTTTGGCATATCCTATAGGAAAAGGCTAAACTGTAAAATAAAATGGTAGAAATTCAATAAGAGGAAATTCTACATGGTCGATCAAAGGGGCTGATAAAAGTTGAGGCAAAAGTTCTCCAGGAATTGGAAGAGAGATGAAAGAAAAAGGGAATTTTTTGGAAACAAAAATCCTGCATCCAAAGGCTTAAAGAGGGAGAGAATAATATTAACTTCTTCCATAGGTCAATGCTGCAACATAGGCATCAAAATAGAATAATCTCTATGAGAGGAATGAATGGGAAAAGGATGAAAACCCACTAGGAAATATCTTAGGAGTTGAATCATTTTTTTCAAAATATTATGACATAGACACAAATTGATAAAACTAGAGAAATATGGCATACAATTCAACGCATTCCTTACCTAATTTATGCGTAACAGAATGAGGCTCTTCTCAGAGCTATAATTGATGGGGAGGTGGAAATGAAAACAAAGGCGATGCCTCGAAATAAAGCTATTGGGTCGGATGACTTCATAGTGGAATTTTTTCAAGCATGTTAGTTGATGATTAGAGAGGATGTATGGAGAGAAATGGAGGAGTCAAGGAAGTCTCGTTCCATTCTAAGAGTGTTGGATACCAACTTCATCACCTTGGTCCCCAAAAGAGAGAGAGTGGAGGAAACTAGTGATTATAGGCTTATAAAATTATGTAATTTTATATACAAGGTGATCACCAAGATGTTGATGGTGTTGGAAATTTATTAATTGTAACAACCTTGGTGAAAATTCCATGTAATAAAAGTTAAAAACAATAACCACAGTCGATGGGACACTTATTCCAAGCTGAATGTTGGGAAAGACATCCTAGGGGTGCTCATTTTGTTGTTTATGGCTAAGGAAATTGGAAAAGGCAATGACTAAGGCATTAAAAGGAAAAAAGGCCTTTTTGTCACATTTATTTATGAAAATAATGGAAATTAAGAGAAAAAGGAGGTGAAATGTCACATATTGCATGTGAGGAGGAAAATGAAGGAAAATAATGTAAAATGAAGAAAATAGAGGCCTCATCCATAAAAATTCTTCTGAGGATCATTTGGTAACCTTTTGTTAGTTTAGTGTTGGAGCTCTCTCTCATTATTCTCTCTCTCTCATACTCTTGGAAACTTAGAGTTTTCTTGGAGCACTCTTGGAGGGTGTGGCATACTTGGATTCTTGAGTAGGAAAGAAAAGGAAAAGTAGGAAAGCGCAAGGAGGCATCAGGATTAGCAGCTACATTAGATTTTCTTGCTAGTACCAAGTTGCATGTATGATTTCTTCACTAGTTTTGGCATGCATGGCATATGCATGTGGAATTTTGGTCATGATATGTCATTGGAATGGAGGATTACCTAGATCGACAGTGGATTTCCTAGCCTTTCCATTTCCTGGATAGCCATCGTGATTGTGGGTTTAATTTCATTATTTGTTTTTGGTTGGTTCTCATGTTTCCTTAGCTTGGGTTGAATTATTAGTCCTGGAAGCCCTGGTTGAACAAAAACACTAGAAGCCTTGTAACAACTTGGGTTGAGTTACTAGTCCTGGAAGCTTTGGTTGGACAAATACTCTGGAATACCTTGGTGGGTTGAATTACTAGTCCTAGAAGCTTTGGTTGGAAAAACACTATGGAAGCCCTGTATAAGCTGTGGTTTGAGTTACTAGTTATGGAAGCCTTGGTTGGAAAAATGCTCTGGAAGCCCTGGAAGGCTTAGATGGAGACTAATCTAATGATGATTTTGTGATGTCTGACCGTGAGGTGGAATCATTGTTTGATGGGTTGAGGTGGATTTCCTCTGGAAGCCTCGTACGAGTTTTGATTGATGTGTTCTATGAGATTCCACATTCATGCTTGGAATATGGCACGGGGGTGAATGGATGAAGAGAGATTTGGCTCAACGATTCTATGGTTAGGTGGAACGTGGTAGTCCTATCTTCGGTTGGTATATTTCATTCATTAATGAGAAATTAATTCCCTTGATTTTCATGTGAAATGGTACTGATGTATATATCGATTTTGATGGCTGACATGTTTATTGTATTTATGTTCCTATTATGTTGGTTATATGTACATTTTATGACAGGAGATTTGTATGGATATCAACATGTTTTTACTTGTATATGAATGGATAATGTGTTTATGAACTAATAGATGAATATGCAGCAAATGTCATGAGGGAACAATGGTTCATAGCGATTCTCAGATAAATATGAGATCCCTACACTTAATTTTGTTGTTTACACCTGTAGGTTACATGTCGATGATATGTTTGATGAAATGCTTGTCATAGCTAGTAGGCGTTTGGTTAAGATCTTGTTGAGTTTATTACTTTTTCTTCATTGTTTGATCGAAATCTGGATTAGGGGCAAAAATTAGCTCAAAAATCAAAGTGCTCGGAATCACTCAAAACTTGAATGACCGCATTTGTCTCAGCGATATGATCCCAACACAACTCATTTCACTCAAAACAGAGTTCATATGAGAAAGATAGAGAGTGCTGTCTGTTTTGTCAAACAAGTAAATTTTGTGACTGGGATGCTGACTAAGCATCCGTATAGCGCAGTCAACAAAAAATGATATTCCAGGGAATATTCCTTGGAATATTTCGAAAATATTCCCACAAAAGGCTTAACCGTATTTTCACAAGTGGTGGCACGTTATTGGTCAACGACACTAGGTGGACCAATGAGAGGGTGACATGTGGCAAGCTCGGAGGCTGCCACATGCCCTCTCAAAGGTCATGTAAAATTATTTGCAGGTTGGCGGAATCGACCCCACAACCTCACCCACACAAGACCACTGCTCCACAGCTATGCCACACCATGTGTTACTTAACATATAACGGTCACATGTTGTATTTTAAGTTTAGTGCGTTGAAGTTTGGAGGTAAGGCTAACCACTAGCATGTGATCAACAACCCCTTAACCGTTATCTTTAAGTGCTAACCACATGGATTAAGTGCTAAGTGGAGGATTAGTGCTAATTAAACTGTGCTTATAAACTAATTAATTGCGGATTTAGGTTGGTGGTAATTTTGGCGGGTTTGATAAATTCAACATTACTCCAAATTTGGTGGAGTTAATTGGAGTTTCTCCAGTTTTAATGGAGATTTCCTAGGAGAAAGTGAAGAGGCCATAACTTTGGCAATTTTCAACCAATTTTGGCTCAGAAAGAGTCATTCCTAGATTATTTTGATGCTCTATACAAAATGGAATAGTGGAATAGGTTGCAAACGCAAAAGGGCACTTATGTACGTGATTTTTCTACGTTGAAGTTTAAGGAAGCCTAGGGACACGAGGAGAGGAGGTCAAGCCCATATCTGCTGAAGTCCAATTGAAGAGCCTGGAAATCCATTTTTGGGGTTTCTGGGTCTTCTAAATCCAATGGAGCAGGTTTCAAAGCCATTGGAGCATTGTAGGTGCATGTAATCAAGGAATTGACCATTAATCCAAAGAGGGCCTAGCCATTGAAGCAGGTCCAAGGAGATGTAGCCTAGGAGGGGTGAAATCCTTTATGAACTTTTTGTAATGAGTTTGTTGTGTTTTATTTCTCTGCAATTTACTTGTTGTATATGTGTTTTAAAAAACTAATTAACCTCATAAAATGCTCGTAAAAAACACTCAATACTTGACACATAATTCCTCACATTTTGGTTAATTTGAGACGATCCTAAACACATGTCTTTTATACTGATGAGGGAGCTTGCATAGCATTAATAAGTTTGCCCAACATTTTGATCAGGTTGGTATCAGAGCTAGGTTATCTCATTTTAACCTTGAGATGGTTTGCCAAGATTATCTAGAAAATTAGCTATTGGTTTTGTGTTTTTGAAAGGAGAATTTAACTATGTGCAAGTTTATGTGATGGAAGCTTCAACAAGTGATGTTTCTAATCCATATTCCTTAGCAAGACTCTTTGATGAAGAGATGTTGCAAGAGCTTATCATCATGAGAGATATGGTGTAAGAGCTAAATGAAGATAGGAAGGAGAACGCTATACTTCAAGAGGAGTTGATGGCCATGAAGGAGGAGAAGCAAGAGCTTCTTGAAAAGATGCATGACATGGAGATTCAACTCCATGATGCCAAGGAAACCCTAGCCAAGTATGTGCATGAAAATGAGGTATTCAATTCAAGTTTATCTTCAATTTCCTCTCAAAATGAATGTTTTGGCGCTTTTGAAAGACACACTAGAGGAATAGTGTCCAACTTATTTATTAAGATGGGTAATGAAGGTAAAGGGTTAGGAAAACATGCAAAAGGCATAGTTGAGCCATTTGTTGTTGAGGAAAGGCCTAGGTATTTGGGTCTTGGTTATGGAAAACATGATGGAGAATGATCCAAAGCCAAGGAAGCACATGAAAGTGTTCCAAGAAGGAATTTCATTACATGTTCATTACCTCAAGCTTGTGAAGTTTGTGTTCATGAGGAATGCAAACATTTTATACCCACTTTGCAAGAATATGCTCATAAGCATGCAACTAGTGGAAATGGAAAACAAGAGGATGTTGAAAGATCTAAGGTCATTGAAACGATTGTTGGTATTTTGAAGAGAGCCACTACCTCATCAAATTCAACTCCTCAATAAGGTGACATAGGTGAATGTGCAAGGTATAAATATGCCTTTAATCAAGTTTCTTTTGATTATGACAAACATGGTAAATATTCACATAAGATTTGGAGAAAATTTACATGTTACTTTTGTGGTTTGAATAACCATAATGTTTTGAGGTGTTGGAAGAGGATGGCCATACACAGGAAAATTTCAAAACAAAAGGGACAAAAAGCCAAAGGTCCATTGGATAATGGAATCCATGTTGAAAAGAAGATGTAATTATTTTGCACGCATTACCATAAGCAGGGTCATCTTGTAGACACGTGTTGGACTTTGCATCTAACAAGTCATCCACGACAATTGAAGAAGGTGGAGAGAGATTTTGGCAAGAATGGAAAAGAGGGTTCCATAATTGATGTGGGTTAGGATGATACACATGATGAAGTGCACTCGAAAGAAGTGCCATTGAAATGGTTTGTAAAGAGATGGTTAGATTTATTAACCAATTAAGGCCTTGCATTTCTTTTGATAATTGATGCAAATCTTGCCTTATTGATGCATTTCTTTTCTTTTGAAAGTATGTTGCATATTGCATGAAGCAAGATGTTGGAAAAGTAGAGTTATGCTGACTCACTTAGATGCAGCAAACATGGCAATTTGCAATTACAAATATGCATGCATGTTGCATTCTTGAACTTGCATGTTTACGCTAGGAAGGTGTTCAAAAGTGGAGTATGTTGACTCACTTTATTGCAGTAAATTTGGTCATTTCAACTCTTTAAGTACTCGTACATACCAATGGGATTCTTGTACTTGTGATTGTACTTGTGAGAGATTTGAGAATTGTTATACATGCATGAGAGTTTGTGTGCGTGAACACTGGAATTTTTAATAGTTTCATTGTGCTTGAACATGCATGAGTGATTGAATTGTGTTGGTTGATTGCTTTGTTAACATGTATGCAGTCAACTTGAGAATGTTGATCATTTGCACATGCATGAGTGTCGGATTGTGTGGTTGATTGATTGTTACATGTATGTTATATCTACTTGGAAGAGTTGATTTTGTCTCCAAAGATGAAAGGGAGATGTGACGAATTGTTTCATGAGAATATGGAATTATTGTTGTAAATCTTCAAGTTGTTGTACATGTTTTTGCTTGACTTGAAAGTTAGTTGCTTTGAAGAAGCATGTTTTGTCGACTTGTGTTTAGTAAACCATCGACTAAACACCAAGATTGCTTATACACCAAGATGTAAGAGTACATGGAAATGTTCACATGATGTGACATTTGTTGCTTTGAAGAAACAAAAGGAAGAGGTCATCAAGTTATATTCTTGCATGAGTGTTTTTCAAGGTTAATGGTGTTTCTTGTGACAAGAAGTTGCAAGATTTTAGAAGGTCCACGCTTGATAAAGAGGCTCATGATTAGCCTTCATTCTCAAATAATGACATGAGCAACATGTTAATACTAGAGGATGATGGAATCAAGAAGCAAAAGTGGATAAAAATTCCAAAAAAAAATTGCAGCCCTTATAAAAGATCAAATGGTCTACAATTTGATTTGATGTGTTTACGCAAAGAGGCGAAAGAGATGGTGAAATGCATTCTTCCAGATGTGGAATTTGGAATTGTGGAGGTAAAAGAATGGTCATTTCTTTTCTTGTTATTATTGATATTGGAACTCATTGTTGTAGTTCACTCAGATGGGCTTAACTTGGAAAAGTGGTTTCCAAGGAGAAGCTTGCATCGAATGCATGTGTTGCAAAGGAGAAACATGATTCTCAGTGGGAAGGCCATCAATCAGATTTCCAAGCACCGAGGGATCGCTTTGGTACAACAAGGTGTTTAATCAGTAAGAAACCATCAAGTGTTGGATTGGGTCAGCAACAAAAGGAGAACATTGGTTGAAGTGCCAAGCCATTTGCAAGGCAAGGCATGCCAATGAACCCAAGTGGTTTTCATGGATATCTTTCCAAGTAGAATCAATGGATAGAACTTGGGATGAGAAGAGTATTAAACTCTCATCAGATAACCATATTTTGTGGGTCCAAAAGCTTGTCAGTGGGAAGGAGTGATAAAAATCTGGATTAGGGGCAAAAATTAGCTCAAAAAAAAAAGTTCTTGGAATTGCTCAAAACTTGAACGTTCGTGTTCGTCTCAGTGATATGATCCCAACGCAACTTGTTTCACTCAAAATGGAGTTCTTATGAGAAAGATAGATCCTGCTATCTGTTTTGTCAAACATGCAAATTTTTGTGACTCAGATGCTAAATAGGCATTTGTACAACCCAGTCAGTAAAAAATAATATTCCAGGGAATATTTCCATAATATTCCCATAGGTGGCTTAACTGGATTTTGACAAGTGGCGACATGTTATTAGTCAATGACATTGGGTGGACCAATGAGAGCGTGACACGTGGCAAGTCTAGAGGCCATCACGAACCCTCTCAAAGGTTATGTAAAATTATTTGAAGGTCGGCAGAATCGAACCCGCGACCTCGCCCGCATAAGACCAACACTACAATGCTATGCCACACCGTGTGTTACTTAACATATAATGATCAAATGTTGTATTTGGAGGTAAGTGTTACACAGTAAAATGTCACTGCCATCATGTCAGTCTCCCCACTGTGCTATAAACTACATTCACCCATACTCATGCTCCTCAAAAATGGCTAAAAAACCCTCTTTGCCTAAGTTAAATGGATCATCGCGTCTGTTTGTAAAATAACCGCGCTGACAGGCGGAGTCTAGTGTTGTTGTTGCGCTGCCAGCGCGGAAGCACACATCTTTTCCGCGCTGGTCCCATTTCTACGAACAACGCTCCCTCCGTTTGTCCTTTTCGCACTGACCAGACCTCTTCTACATCGGTTTGCGATGTCAACGCGGCAGTTCACGGGTTTTCCGCGCTGATCCTGTTTGGGCGAATTTGTTCTAACAACCAGCCTTCCAGATCCCTCCAGACTTGGTTGTTAGCATTGTTGAAGTCGCCATCCTTTCTCTGGCATGTCTGTTCGACTGACCATCCACTTATCTTGGGGGAAAGCTCATCCTTTACCTATTCATGGAGACTCCTTCTCCTTTATAAGCCTCCTCCATTGCCCATGAGCAGCTAGTTTTTGATAGGGAGTTTGGAACATATAGACTTTGTTTGAGGAATTCTTAGTGCATCAGTGCTGCTCTTTGTAGGCATTTGGTGTGTTGTGTGAGGATTGCTTTGAGCTTGAGGAAGGTCATGAGCTTGTTGCCTTGTATGTGAGAGAGAGACCTCTTGACTTGGGAGATTTGCTTCAAAGGTGAATGCTTGGAAGATATGCTGGCTGGACCCTCTAGAGAAGGACTCAGCGTCAGGACTTCGGTTGTACCTTACTCTATTTTCTGTTAATAAAGATAGATGACTATTCTAATGGTTCCATTTCCATTTTTCCTATGAATGACTGATGTAAATTGTATCCTTCCTGACTAATACATAGTTGTTGTTAGTAGACTTTACGCTCTTGTTCGCTCTCTCTTTGCTTGTGCAGGTGTTCGTCCGCGGGGATAACGGAGAATTGTGATTGGCTGGAGCGAAGGAGCGAGAGGATCATCTCTTTGACAAACATAGCGTTGGAATCCAAGTAGGTCTCTTTTACCCACTTGTTAACTACAACTAGGAACCTGCAGTGTAGCATTGTTTACTTGTTGCTAGACCCATGTTGGGCTAGTAGGGATCGCCTCTATCCGTAGAGGGGATTTACCTCTCCAACAGGATGCATGAACCACTTGGAGCGAACAATCCACGTAACAAATGCTTCTAGAAAACTCTAGAATTAACCCAAGATGAGTTTTTTAAGATAAAGATTGCGCCTTTTGACTTTTACAGGGGTACACACCTTCCCCTTTACATACAAAGTGTATAAGTATGCAGATACCTTGAACAAAAGGTGCGGGCCCGCAGGAAAAAGTAAGAGAAAGTGCGGAACCAGAGTTACATTGCTTTTTTGATGTCTTTCTCTCTTTTCTCAAGCTTGTTTTGAAGAGTGGGTTTAAGGACTTTCTTATGAAGCTTGGTATAGGTGATGATAGGCCTACACCGATTGCAAATAATCAAGGTGACGATATTTTTGTGTAACACCTCCCACCTACATGTACGACACAACACCCTTTCTAGCTTCACAACATAACAAACAACAATCAAACAACCAAGCAAAAAAATCGCAACCGGAGCACGTCACTGAAAGGTAAACAACCCCCAACCCAGCACATGGCTTCAAATGACAAATAGACTACTAATAACAAACCCACCCCACTGTTGCACCCCTTCGTGTACAAAACACCCAACAACCTTTCCAGCGAGAAAGTCAACAGGGGTCAAGAATCAAACTCCAAAGAGTTGTCACGGGAGGACACTCAACGCCGGAAAAAGCTACGGGCCACAAATACATTGATGGTGCAAGGCCACTAAAAGGGAGGGACTCCCGCAAAGTGCACACCATGAAACAAGGAAATAAATGACCAAGTCCCACAAAAAACCCACAATCCAAAGGGAGGAACAAAGACACAACCCGATACTTCTTTTTCCCTTAGAAGAGGAGTGGCTCATGAGAGGAAGAGGAATTCCCCCAACGGCAAAGGCACGAGATAAGATTGCCACCCTCTTGTCCACTAGCTGGGAAAATTGCAATCTCGATGGAGCTCAGACCGAGGGAGGGTTTTTCATTACCTGGACACCCAACCCTTCCGCAAGGGCATTGTTGAGGCACGGTCGGGAGGGACTAGGGTGTTCAACCCAACGGGATCAACCGCTCTTCATCCATCCCCCACTGACCCCACCCCGACAATTTCCCCTCACGGAAGGTTTGAGCTACCAAGCGTGCACGCAACCACTCCCTCGACCCAACCACCACTGAAAAAGCTCACCCAAGCAACACATCAACCACCGCCGCCTTTTCGAGAGAACCAAATATGGAGGCCCACACCCTTGGCCCATTCCTTCCAATGAACAAAAGATCGAGCACCGCCACTACGAATGAGTCTGAATTTTTTATCCATCGTATTTCCCGAGCATATCAACCGCAGCAACCATACCCACCTGAACAGTTCGTCGGAAGGGCTCCCAAGAAACAAGCTTCCGAACCCCCCACAGAAACACATTGGGGGAAAGAAAAACAAAGGATGGGTGGGACAAGCACAAGCATGGCTTGCAAGCACACACGAAAAAACAAGCATTACCTCAAGACAAGCAACCAACAATGTTCCCGCCAAACACCAAACCTTCTCCCCTAGAGACACATCACGCAGTCCTACAACATTGCAATCGAAACCCAACCAACCTGAACCAAAAAAGAAAACCCCTGCTATCAATGATCCTACCGCAAGTTCACCTACGGTAACCTTGTTACGACTTCTCCTTCCTCTAAATGATAAGGTTCAATGAACTTCTCATGACGTCGATGGCGACGAACCACCATCGTCGACGCAATCCGAACACCTCACCGGATCATTCAATCGGTAGGAGCGACGGGCAGTGTGTACAAAGGGTAGGGACGTAGTCAACACGAGTTGATGACACGCGCTTACTAGGAATTCTTCGTTGAAGACCAATAAATGCAATGGTCTATCCCCATCATGATGCAATTTGAGAAGATTTCCCGATCCTCTCGAACCAGGAAGAAAAGCTCGTTTGCTGCATCAGTGTAGCGCGTGTGTGGCCCAGAACATCTAAGGGCATCACAGACCTGTTATTGCCTCAAACTTCCATGGCCTAAACGGCCATAGTCCCTCTAAGAAGCTGGCCACGAAGGGGAACCTCCGCGTAGCTAGTTAGCAGGCTGAGGTCTCGTTCGTTATCGGAATTAACCAGACAAATCGCTCCACCAACTAAGAACGACCATGCACCACCACCCATAGAATCAAGAAAGAGCTCTCAATCTATCAATCCTTACTATGTCTGGACTTGGTAAGTTTCCCCGTGTTGAGTCAAATTAAGCCGCAGGCTCAACTCCTGGTGGTGCCCTTCCGTCAATTCCTTTAAGTTTCAGCCTTGTGACCATACTCCCCCCAGAACCCAAACACTTTGATTACTCAGAAGGTGCTGGTAGAGTCCTTAGAGAAACATATGCCCATCCCTGGTCGGCATCGTTTATGGTTGAGACTAGGATGGTATCTGATCGTCTTCGAGCCCCCAACTTTCCTTCTTGATTAATGAAAACATCCTTGGCAAATGCTTTCGCAGTGGTCCGTCTTTCATAAATCCAAGAATTTCACCTTTGACAATGAAATACGAATGCCCCCGTCAGTCCCTATTAATCATTACTCCAGTCCCAAAGGCCAACATGTTAGGACTAGACTCCTATCACGTTATTCCATGCTAATGTATTCAGAGCATAAGCTTGCTTTGAGCACTCTAATTTTTTCAAAGTAACAGCGTCAGATCCGTGACCCAGCCAATTAAGGTCAGGAGCACACTGCCGACAAAAGGGACGGAAGGGCAAGTGCACACCGAGTAGGCGGACCGACCTTTACGACCCAAGATCCAACTACGAGCTTTTTAACTGTAGCAACTTAAATATACGCTATTGGAGCTAGAATTACCGTGGCTGCTGGCACCAGACTTGCCCTCTAATGGATCCTCATTAAGGGATTTATATTGTACTCATTCCAATTACCAGACTCGATGAGCCCAGTATTGTTATTTACTGTCACTACCTCCCCATGTCAGGATTGGGTAATTTGCGCGCCTGCTGCCTTCCTTGGATGTGGTAGCCATTTCTCAGGCTCCCTCTCCGGAATCGAACCCTAATTCTCCGTCTCCCGTCACCACCATGGTAGGCCTCTATCCTACCATCGAAAGTTGATAGGGCAGAAATTTGAATGAAGCATCGCCAGTACAAGGGTTGTGCGATCCGTCGAGTTATCATGATTCACCGGAGAAGCGGGCAAGCCCGCGCCAGCCTTTTATCTAAAAAATGCATCCTTTCCAAAGAGTCGGGACTTGGTGCACGTATTAGCTCTAGAATTACTACGGTTATCCGAGTAGTATGGTACCATCAAAAAAACTATAACTGATTTAATGAGCCATCCGCAGTTTCACAGTCTGAATTAGTTCTTACTTAGACATGCATGGCTTAATCTTTGAGACAAGCATATGACTACTGGCAGGATCAACCAGGTAGCACCCTCCCACTTCAAAGGGCATTCCGGGCGCTCTCTTACCAAGAGCCAACCTGAACACCCATCGATTCAGAGAGATGTCGAAATATCATGTAAAACTTTTATACCTTGCACCTCTTGCATCCCAAGAAGGAAGCACATGCAACATGCCCAGGACATGGCGAACAAATGGGTAGACCTGCCGAGCCACAACGCACCAAGGCCACTTCGGAGTTTGCAACCGAGCCCCCGACTGACAAGAAAATGAGGGATCACTCACCTACTCCCCTAGAAATGAATGACTCCAAAATCCTCCGCGTCGCGCAGCGCGGCAACCTAGGAGTCCACCTAGACAGTAGCAACGGTGGACCTCGATCGCATGATCACCTGCGGTAGCCTCAATGCAAAGGAAACAGAAGGAAATAAAACAACAAGACCAACCGAGCCCACAACCTCTCTTAGAAATGCCCCCTGACCCTCGAGGCCACGCACCAACACCATGCACCGGATAGCAGCAATGGTGGACCTCGATCACTCGACCGCCTGCGGCAACCACGATGCGAAGGCAAAGGACAGAAATAAATGCAAATTTGGAAGCTCGCTACACAATACAAGAACATATCAAAACAAGAGGAGGGATCGGGTAGCTCCGCACCCCACGCAGCCGATGTAAAGGCAACCTAGGGGATTTCCAACAGCTCTACCAACTGGACGATGAATAACTTTCCCCTACGGCGACCTCCACGCAGAGGAGGGAGGTCGAAGCGTTCCACCTCGAAATCCTCCTTACAGATAGCCCCCACCATCGATGTAGCAAGCCTCCTCCCCATTAGACCATGAGCGCATACACAACCAGAACAACAAATCCCCCCAACCCTCCCCTCCCATCACAGAGGCCACCTAGGAGTCAACTCGGACAGCAGCAACGGTGGACCTCGATCGCATGATCACCTGCAGCAGCCTCAATGCAAAGGAAACGGAAGGAAATAAAAAAACAAGGCCAATCGACCCCACAAACTCTCTTAGAAATGCCCCCTGACCCTCCATGCCACGCACCGAGGCCACCTAGGAGTCCACCTGGACAGCAGCAACGGTGGACCTCGATCACTCGACCGCCTGCGGAAACCACGATGTGAAGGCAAAGGAAGGAAATAAATGAAAATCTGGAGGCTCGCTACACAATACAAGAACATATCCAAACAAGAGGAGGGATCGGGTAGCTCCGCACTCCACGCACCCTACGCAAAGGAAACCTAGGGGATTTCCAACAGATTTACCGACCGAACGATGAATAACTTTCCCCTATGGCGACGCCACGCATCGAGGCCACCTAGGAGTCCACCCAGACAGCAGCAATGGTGGACCTCAATCACTTGACCGCCTGCGGCAACCATGATGCGAAGGCAAAGGAAGGAAATAAATGCAAATCAAGAGGCTCGCTACACAATACAAGAACATATCCGAACAAGAGGAGGGATCGGGTAGCCCCGCACCCCACGCGCCCTATGTACAGGCAACCTAGGGGATTTCCCATAGCTTTACCGACTGGACGATGAATAATTTTCCCCTACGGCCACCTCCACACAAAGGAGGGAGGTCGAAGTGTTCCACCTCGAAATCCTTCTTCTAGATAACCCCCACCATCGACGTAGCAAGCCTCCTCCCCATTGGACCATGAGCGCATACACAATTGAAACAACACATGCCCCCAACCCTCCCCTCCCATCCCCGCATGGAGGCCACCTAGGAGTCCACCCGGACAGCAACAACGATGGACCTCAATCACATGATCGCCTACAACAGCCTCAATGCAAAGGAAACGGAAGGAAAGAAAACAAGACCGACCGAGCCCACAACCTCTCTTAGAAATGCCCCCCGACCCTCCCCGCCGCGCACCGAGGCACCCTAGGAATCCACCTGGACAGCAGCAATGGTGGACCTCGATCAATTGACTGCCTGCGGCAACCACGATGTGAAGGCAAAGGAAGGAAATAAATGCAAATCAAGAGGCTCGCTACATGTTACACAGTAAAATGTCACTGCCATCATGTCAGTCTCCCTACTGTGTTGTGAAAACACATTCACCTATGCTCATGCTCCTCAAAATGGCTAAAAAACCCTCTTTGCCTAACTTAAATGAATCATCGCGTCTGTTAATCAAATAACCGTGCTGACAGGCGGAGGCCAGTGTACCTGATGTGCTGCCAGCGCGGAAGCACACGTCTTTTCCGCGCTGGTCCCATTTTACGAACAGTGCACCCTCCGTTTGTCCTGTTGAGCGCTGACCGGACCTCCTCTATAGTTGATCTGCGATGTCAGTGCGTCAGTTTAGTGTCTCACCGGCGCTAATCCTGTTTGGGTGAAGTTGTTCTAACAACCAGCCTTCCAGATCCCTCCAGAATTGGTTGTTAGCATTGTTGAGGTCGCCATCCTTTCTCTAGCATGTCTGTTCGACTGACCATCCACTTATCTTGGGGGAAATCTCATCCTTTACCTATTCATGGAGACTCCTTCTCCTTTATAAGCCTCCCCCATGGCCCATGAGCAGCTAGTTTTGAACATATAGACTTTGATTGAGGAATTCTTAGTGCATTAGTGCTGCTCTTTGTAGGCATTTGGTGTGTTGTGTGAGGATTGCTTTGAGCTTGAGGAAGGTCATGAGCTTGTTGCCTTGTATGTGAGAGGGAGACCTCTTTGACTTGGGAGATTTGCTTCAAAGGTGAATGCTTGGAAGATATGCTGGCTGGACCTCTAGAGAAGGACTCAGCGTCAGGACTTCGGTTGTACCTTACTCTATTTTCTGTTAATAAAGATAGATGACTACTCTTATGGTTCCATTTCCATTTGTCCAATGAATGATTGATGTAAATTGTATCCTTCCTGACTGATACATAGTTGTTGTTAGTAGATTTTACGCTCTCGTTTGCTCTCTTTTGCTTGTGCAGGTGTTCGTCCGCGAGGATAGCGGAGAATTGTGATCGGCTGGAGCGAAGGAGCGAGGGGATCATCTCTTCAACAAACATAGCGTTGGAATCCAAGTAGGTTTCTTTTACCCACTTGTTAATTACAACTAGGAACCTGCAGTGTAGCATTATTTGATTGTTGCTAGACCCCTGTTGGGCTAGTAGGGGTCGCCTCTATCTGTAGAGGGGATTTACCTCTCCAACAATTTGGCGACTCCGCTGGGGAGTTTGCTTGTCTCTTTGTATGTCACCTTTGTTTTGGTTATTGCTCCTTTGTCAAAGTTTTGGGGATTTTTTTTGCTGTTGGTTTGTTTCTGGGTTCGCCCTAGGGACTACCTTAATTGCCTTGAAAGCCTGTTGCTTTGGTTTGGGAGTTTTTGTTCAAATTGATTTGCTTTTTAGCCTCAGCGCGTTTCATTTTAAAACAGTTGCGCTGACATCGCATACCGTCTTCTTTGTTGTCTCTGTCATCGCGCTTGTATATTCAGACAGTCGCGCTGACCTGGCTTTTCGGGCCAGCGCCCTTTATTCGTGTCCTTCCGCGCTGACAACGCAAAGTTGCTACGGACACTTTTCTGTCATCGCCTTGTTGCTGTAGGGTCACCCACACTGATCCTGTAAAAATTCTTTTTGTCCAAATTGACCTACTGAACCTCTTGGTTTTGGCTTTCCCCTGCTTTTTCTACTTGGCTTTTGGCTTGATAACTTTGTTTAAACTGTGACTCGCTTGCTTGCGAGGCCTCGTTCCACGAGAGCCCGTTTATTGCTTGTTTTCGGTTTGTGCAAAGCCTTCCTTTTTGCTCTTATTGCTTGGTTTATGTTTTGCCTTCACTTTTTGCGATTACTAAAGTGTGTCAAACCATCGTTTGTCTGGTCGTGGACTCTCATCCTTCGGGTGTTCGCTTGTCTCCATTGATTTCACGCTCAAACCCTGGGGCATCTAGTGGTCGCGTGTGTCTAGCCTCCCGTCCAGGATTCGGTGTTCTTAGTTGGCCAGCCAACTTCATTTTTGTTTTCACTTTTGTTTGGTGATTGTTGAAAGTGACCGATTGTGTTCCAAGCGGTTTGCTTTCCCCCGTTGAATTCCTCATTGTCTTGCTGAGCTTAGATTACAATAGCTCATAAGCCTTTGTTTTCCTTTGATTTGGGAAACTGGTTTTAGTGACTTGGGAATTGTCTTGTGTGTGCATTGAGTGATTTAGTTTTTCACTTAGTGTTGCTATCTCTCTAATTCATTTTGAAAAGAACTTTTATGTCATTGAAAAAGTAGAGCAAACTAGTATCTTTTGCATTAATAGTTGAAAGGAAAAGGACATTTCGTTATTTTGTGTTTTCAAAAGAAAAGTTTCATTTCCTTGCTGTTAGTTGCATTAGGTTGCGTGGTTGCTTGAATTCGTTTTGTTTGTTTGAAAGATCCTTAACTCTTTTAGCTAGAATTCATCGAACAAAAGGTGATCTTTGGCATATAGTTGCATTTAGGTTTTTTGAGAGATCATACGGTAGGACCTGAAACTCAAACCTAATTCAAGATCAACTGTAAAATTAACCAAATTTATCTAAAAACGCATTGGAACTTAACGACAACATCTAGAGGTCTAGGCTAGAGACGTGTTCCGGCGTCTTTAAACCTAGTAGCTTAACGTTGAGCGGTTGAGTGATTCCTCCACGGTGAGACGATAAGTGCTAGTACGGATTGGGCTCCCACGTACCGTCGCGTATATATGGGGAGACTCCATTAGGCTTGCAACCTTTATCCATAGGAAGCCGAGTCTGCCGCCCTGTAAACCGTAACGCACCGAACACAGCATTCGGGAAGATTGACTGCAGTATAGGAAGTCCTTGGTTCTCATATGATTGCCAAGGTGTATAAGCAGTTTTACGGGTTGCTTGGTAAACCTTTTTGCCTAGAACTTCCAGAGTAGTCGCTTTTGATCCTTTTCAGACTCTCTAAAGAAAAGGTGTAAGTGAGCGTCTTGTCACTTCGTGCTCATTAAACATTCGAAGTAGATAGAGTCATCTTTTCGTCCTTTTCTCGACTCTTGAAACATGAAAAGGTCAAGTTTGGTTCCTATGTCTTAAAATTCATTTGGCCACGATAATATTTCCCGGTTAATCTTGTGTGTGTTTAGTTTGAGTAGGTTTTATCGTTAGCTTCTTTAGGGTCTTTGTTGGAACATCCTGGCGGATCCATCAACTCCGTCCTCGATCCCGAGTGAAGAAGGGTCCCCATCTTCTGTTGCCCCCGAAACTCCGGTTTG
>APFE030792997.1:0-20633 GCA_000404065.3 Pinus taeda
AAGGCCAAGGACTTCCTCACTTAACCATTTCCACGCATACTCTTTAATCATTAGATTCCATAAGAAAACATCCCTTGGGAATATTCTATCAGAGAATTTGCAAACCTATTAAACATTCCCAGTGTAGTAACCCATCTATGCCACATTAAGAGTGACCGATAACGAAATATGCAACAATGAGTAGTTGATTTTCTTAGACATTTCTCATAGATTTATGGTGCATTCTCTAGTCCCAACTTATCTCTTAAGGTATTTCACTGACCTACTTATGCAAATTATTTTTGTTATGTGCCATAATTTAATTGGAGATTCTGATACTAATCCTTGTTGTTTGCAAATTCTTGTTCCTATGTAACATATTTTAATTGGAGCTTTTGAGAGTAGTTTTTCAGTGTTTGTAAGGTAATTTTTGACCTTACACGTGATTAGTAATATTGACATGTTGTGAAGAGTAATTTTTATATAACTTTTCTTTAATTTTAATAAATTCATTAGATTTATTGCCAAGTTACCCCTTCTTTCATTGCCCAATAGTTATTTGGAGTTCCAAAAGAATCCAAGTCGATAAAGGACGTATCACCTTGTTTTGTGCTTCGATTTCATTTTATGAATTTTTAGTATCATATTTTAGTTGTAGTGGTTATGGACTCATCTCTTGAGCTCTAAATGGTCAACCTAATTTTAAAAATCACTCTTGATTCCCATAAATAAATGAGGAAATTAATTCATGTTGTAGCCAAAATTCAAAGAAAAAAACATGGTCATTCTGTGAAAAAGAACTTGTAGTGTCAACTTTATTTTTTATCATTCTAAACATATTTTCGTATTTGAATTTATTTTTTGGAAGGTTCCTTTTTAAGTTGATTAAGTGTTTGGAAGATTTATTTTAAAGGGGAGCTCAATATCAACATTGAAGTTTGTTGGTAAGTTTTCTAAACCGTTTCTTGATGATGCAGCAGATTGAAATTTTGAAAGTTGTGTGAAAAAATAGATATTTGGAAGCAACTAAATTGTAATTCAGGGAAGGAAAACAACTAAGATAAGCAAAAATATAAACAACTAATATTTGAAACTATGGTAAGATGTGTATATTTGGAAAGAATGTTCCTAATTCACTAGAAAGTAATTAGTCAAAAAAATTAGCATCATAATTTATCTGGATAGTTGTTGTTAGTGGCCTTACTTTTGCTGATGATATTGATATTAAATATAGGTTTTTGTTGTTGTCACAAGAGAATCAAATTTCTCGTTATCTATTGTTATGTATTAATTTTAATCTACTACTACCCTTCTCATGTGAGTAGCCAGAAAGTTACACCATCACATGATGTTCAGTGATATCAAATGTACATTCCAGATAGGACCATGCTTATAAAAATGAGTATTTTGTAATTCCTCATACCAGACGCTAGAGCTTGGAAACTAATTATCTTCAAAATAATAACCATCTTATCGAGGTGAGGATGAGAAAAGAAATTTGGTCATATATATATTATATATATATTATATATTCCCACTACCAAAATATTTGGTGTCCTCAATTACTGGAATAGTTTATCTAAGATTTGATTATGTTTACGTTAGTGTCCTGCAATATTTAAAGTGCAGATATGGTATCCCATGAATGATATGGGATTTTATGACAATAGGTTTTACATTGACACCATATTTTGTGAAGTCCACTCCTTAACTCAGTAACTAATGTTCTAGGAATAAATGTGTTTGAAGTCTCTACTTGTGGTGCACTATGAGTGTTTTATTTCATGGATTTAAAATGTATGTAAAAAATATCAAAGAACAGATGTCAGATTAACTACAAGAAGATAATAATAGTTATAGTGAAATGCTTATGCATATTAAAGAAATTTTTATGTCTCACAGGAGCACATGTGCATTGTAATGCAACATCATGTCAAGTGGAAGTTCAAGTGTCAATAGTTGGATGTAACAGTCATAGAGTAGATGAAGAGTCATGAGGGTAGATGAACTATCACAAAGGGGAATGTCAAGGGTTACCCTACCCTTTGGTGTACATATAACATCATAACTCATTACAAAGGCTTTTAGTGAGCCAAGTTTCCGATAAGGCTATCTTGGAGAGAGCTTGGAAAGTATTGTAATGAGCCTTGGCTTCTCCACTGTGCAAAGCTAGTACATCTCTTTGGAGGAGTAGACAGATTTGGCTGTAATGTTCCATTATTGGAACTAGTGGTTGGACATGGATGTATTGTATGACTGGAACTTACACTTCTTTATACAATAAGGGCCAACACATTTCATGCATATGTTGTATTGTATTCTATGCTATTTGGTTTACTCTAAAGTATATGTATTGGTTTCCTTATGCATGCATGTATGGACTATTATGTATAAGTATGTATGAATATTTGTTAAATGTGTTGTTGGTTTAACCATCACTTTAGATTGTTCACTAACTTTCCATCCATGTTGTGATGTATCTTTGTTCGTGTGTCCCCTTTTGAGCTGAGTACTATTATAGGTTGCCAAGGGGGGCACTCATCTCAACCCATCTTTGTTAGAACCTCTCATGCACCTTCCTTGACTCACTGCAACTGTCACGCCATTGCTACCAACAAACTTATCTTACTTTCCTCTATGGGAAATCACAGTCAAGGCATTACCATATGACCCACTATTGGGACTCCTACACCAAATGGTTTGAGGTATAATTGGGACTTCTTACTATGGAGATCCTCTGATATGTTGGCAGGTCTAGCACCCTCAACACTTTGCGATACTAAGAGGGTGGGGGATGAAAAGCAGTTTCTTTTGGATTGTTTGTCTCTTACTCACATTCACTCTCATTTCCAAAACATTTGTCACACTTCCAATCTTATTGACTTGTTAAGTCAACCCAACTATAGTGATATTGGTGTGCTTCTTTCCCTTCATTTTGAGCATAGAAATAAGATTATAAAGAATTACATTTAGGTTCTTCTTCTTCTTAAGGTCTGATAAACCACATCGGCCTTAGTAGATGTTAATCATCATCATCATCATCATCATCATCATCATCAGACAGATATATATTTAAAATATATAAATAACAAAAATTAGTTTGTAATGTTTTAAATAATATATTTTGAACCAAATACTTCATTACCAATAATAAACAAATATAACAATCTATTTCCCTCACACATATGAATTAAATTTAAAACAAACAAAAAATAATATATATAATATAATATATTGTATATATATAAATAATATAGAAAGATGTTTTATAAAATATTAATAATCTTAATCTCATTTCTTTTTTCAACCGTGGTTCACGATCATTGAGTGGCTGCTACATCCATGGGTAATAATCCAGGCAGATCCAGAGGAAGGGATCCACATCTACCCTCCAACTTATTTGTTGGGGCTTAACCCCAAGGGAATTGAGGATATTTGACAGCGTGATCTCCCAATTCGAAAGCTACCTAGCCACTAAAACATGACCACTCGAGCTACCCCTTGGGGCTAAAGTCCCAACCTCATTGTGGTTAGTTATTGTTGATATTACAACCCAATATGGTGAAAATATTTCACTCACACACTAATAAATGTAATATAATTTCATATCAGCATTAAAATGAGATAAAATAATTAGAAATAAAAAAAGAGTATAAGATGTTTAAGCCTTATACATCTCAAAAATATTTTAATACAAAATTTAAATAAACAATTTGAAATATATGTTAACTAATTTTTGTGGATATCAACTATATATATATATATAGATATAGATATGTAGAAATAATATGTTAAAAGAAAATATTTTGTTGTTGTATATAATAAAATATTCAATATCTAAATTAAAAAAACATAATTGAAATATTGAAAAATAAAATAAAATTCTTCTTAATAAGAATAATAAGAGAGTGATGTGTAATTTATTCAATCCTCAAAATAAAACTAATATGTAATATTTAAATTTTTTCATAATAATCAAAAAGATTCAATGTGAATGATCAATGAAATATTTTCATATGTAACATTAGGTAATATTGATGTATACCTAAAAATATATTAATAGCAAAAACAGTCAATTTTATGTCTATAGTATAGTCTAGATAAAATGTCTCAATGCACATGTTATGTAAAATATTATGATGTCTAACTATGTATATATTATATATGGTTTAAAAATAAATTATGTGAGTACCACATAAAGCAAAGAAAGAAAAATAATTGGTAAAAAGATTGAAGTATTCTTACTATTTTACACTTTGGTCATTTTTAGGTATGTTTTTAGCCTCAGAAGTCTAAGTTATATACTATATATATCTAGAAAGAGAAAGAAAGAGAAAACCACTAATAAATTCATTGCAATCTATCACGAAATAAGAGAGATATAATTATATTTTAAATTTAAATTTGCACTTGATTCCTTTCCAAACATGATAAATCCATACTTAAAAATACATTTAAATTAAAATATTTAATTAACTATCTATCTTAATCTTAAATTTAAAGTTTTCGAAGCAAACCACCTTCTAGATATTTTATTATAAACAATTTACATTAAAAAAGTAATCTCTAAACCTAATAAATTTAAAATTAAAATAAATAATATACCTTACGTATTACTTCCAAATAAAACCTCGCGTCACATCAAAGTATTTACACGAGAAACCAACTCTCGGAGGGGCTCGAGTATTTGATATCTTTTCCTTTAATTTTGCACTGATAATTCAACTCTCGTGATAAATCGAATATGAAGGGGGCCCTTGAACATTTGAATTTTTATTACAGATATTTGACCTTATGGAAATCAGTTGCCAATTTCCCTATACAATATTCTGTACTTCTGCATACAATATTTAAAAAATCAATACTGCAATATTGTTTACGCAAATACTTCTGCATTATAACATAAAATATTATTTATATATAAAGACGGAGTTCGTGTTTCATGGAGGTGCTAATAATGGTTCTGAACATTTATAAAAGGAGACTCGGAACTCGTGGTATTTTATTCTAATTTAAATTGCGTCCATTTTCATTTCGGATGGCATTGTCCCACCACATAAAGTTTCTAAGAATGGTGCGTGACATCATCGGTTTTTAGTAGCCCTTGCCTTTCCGGGCTGGCAGGGACTATAGTAATCGGTTTGTGAAGCTAGCATTATGTTGGCACGATAACCAACAACCGTTATATAAATTAAAGCAAAGTTCGCTGAAATGACACAAGAACCAACACCATATTTTATATTTTCTTATTCGTTTAACCAATGAACGAATTTTTCATCTTATTTGGCCTCAAAACGAGGCATACGGGCAGGTATACGGGCTCAAAAGTTAGGACAAGTACAACTGATTAGAACATTTGACAGTTTCATGAACTTAGTTTCATGAACTAATGCTATGTTTGCATTAGCATTAATCCCCTAACGTTTAATGTTAACTATACTTAGGGCCTATAATATGTCAAACCATCGCTGCTGCCCTGCCGTGTCAAATAATCCTTGTTGTGTCAAAGTTGTCCTGCCGTGTCAAACAATCCTTGTGCTGCCGTGTCCACATTGTAATTTGCATGAGCAATGTTACTATCAAAGTAAGGATGGAGGATGGTATAACTAGCAGCCCTTATGATACCTGTGTGTGTTGAATATGAGCTCATTGGCTCGCGCCACCATAGCTCTCAGTGGTGGCTTCCTACCCCCTCCACCCTGCAAGAAGTAACCAACAAATGAAAACGGTGTAACAGAGAGCATCCCCCATTCCTGAGTGCTCAGAACCAGAAGCTGTGCGCTCGAAGAGGAAGTCTGTGGTGACACAACATATTTTTTTTAGGTGGTCAATAGCATAATTTTGCAAAAAAGTGGATTTATTTTTAGGCATATTGCTTCAAAGCTCAAAATATTTGTATAGCAACTTCTTCCAGATACACCATATGATTTAGTGTAGACAAAAAACAGCATGCATGATACTGGGATTGATTTAGATTCGATTAGCATGATACTAGACTACATTTGTGAGGTCGATTTGGATTTCATTTCCCAGAACTCCATGCAAAATGATATAAATTTGCAGAATATTTAGAAGGGGAATAGAGCATTAACAAGAACAGTTTGAAACGTACCGGTGGAAGCCGTGGCCTGGAAGTCGAATTGGGGACTTAATAAATCGTTGTTGCTTCTTCTTCTCGACTGCTGTTACGACCCATTTTTCTAGTGGGTTACAGCTGCTGCTTGCCGCATACCTTGGCTTCCTGTTCACAGGAAGCAAGCAATCCAATGGAACAGCTGTATCAAAAAGAAGGTATAGTTTCAGACATGGCAGGTTCATTCCCTTAATCTCATGCTAACAAAATTGTTGTTCTATTTTTTAATTTCTATTCCCAGTTTCCATGTCAAACTATAATTCAACATTATAATCTAAAAGTTAGTGATACAGAAAAACCCAAATGATCTGGAATTCTGAGAAGTCTAAGAGCCCATCGGAGTTCAAATCGTATGTGTTTATCATTTTTTGGCACTCGTCCAGTTCTTCGCCCTCTGTGAATCCCAAATTACACAGCACATGTTGAAGTTCCATGGAGGATATGAACCCGTCGTTGTTCATACACCCATTGCCATTGCTTACTCCATGTTCTGATCTATTGTCCAGAGTAGACTGACACAGAACAACAAATTCATCAAATGTCAAGCCAACAAATTCATCGTCCGTTTGAGATTTTGGAATCACAAGATATTTCAAATCGTCTTCTGAAATATCTATTCCGAGCCTTTTCATGTAGCGATTCATTTCACTTACAGTCAGCCTCCCGTCCCCATTTTCATCAGCCAAATCATAGAGTTTGCAAATTTCATCAGTATCTATACAGAGTGCCATTTATATTTGCAAAAATATTAGTGCAATGCCAATAGATGGTAACTGCAATTCTGAACTTTCAGAAATTCAGTGATGCGAGGATAGAAAACATATGAAAACAAAATCATATAAACAGAACAAGATTTTCAGAAGGCTAGCAATGCATAAAAGCTACGATGCCTGCGACATGTGTACACATGGCTTGCATGCGATGCACGTGTCTATCATGTCATAGCCCCGTAGGCATGTGATCCAGTGATTTTTTAATTCACTATCAAAACTACACCAATTAAACTAATTTTTAGAATTAAAATTAAATATATCATAATATTATAAAAACAATGATTAAATTTGATTTTAATTTGCTAATAACAAACTCAAGTGTTGAACTTATGACAGGACACTCGAACTTCCCCCAACAAATGAAGGTATAATCAGGTGAAGTTTATGTCTTCAGAGTTGAATATGTATTCAACTTGTTTTACTCGGCGACTACGAAAGAAAAAATTGCATGCCTCTCTTTAAGAATTCGAAACCATTTGATTATTGCATTTCGTGCAAGGAACCTATACCATATCCATAGTGGCTATCCAGCCTCTCATGCTGATAGTGGGCCAATGAATGGGGTAAGCTGCACGTCTCACTGTATATTCAGGCGGAACTGAAATTCGCTACTGAAACTGCCAGCTATGGAACTGCAAGGGATGCCACCTACGTGCAGCCTCCCGTCCCCATTTTCATCAGCCAAATCGTAGAGTTTGCAAATTTCATCAGTATCTATACAGAGTGCCATTTATATTTGCAAAAATATTAGTGCAATGCCAATAGATGGTAACTGCAATTCTGAACTTTCAGAAATTCAGCGATGCGAGGATAGAAAACATATGAAAACAAAATCATATAAACAGAACAAGATTTTCAGAAGGCTAGCAATGCATAAAAGCTATGATGCCTGCGACATGTGTACACATGGCTTGCATGCGATGCACGTGTCTATCATGTCATAGCCCATAATATTATAAAAACAATGATTAAATTTGATTTTAATTTGTACTGACAAATAACCTAAAGTTAAAAAAAGTCCATCAGTGCTAATACCAAACTCAAGTGTTGACCTTATGACAGGACACTCGAACTTCCCCCAACGAATGAAGCTATAATCGGGTGAAGTTTACGTCTTCAGAGCTGAATATGTATTCAACTTGTTTTACTCGGTGACTGCTCTAATTTTTAGAATTAAAATTAAATATATCATAATATTATAAAAAAAATGATTAAATTTGATTTTAATTTGTACTGACAAATAACCTAAAGTTAAAAAAAGTCCATGAGTGCTGATACCAAACTCAAGTGTTGACCTTATGACAGGACACTCGAACTTCCCCCAACGAATGAAGCTATAATCGGGTGAATTTTACGTCTTCAGAGCTGAATATGTATTCAACTTGTTTAATTCGGCGACTGCGAAAGATACGCAATATATGACGGTCCATTTAGAGATCAAATGACAGAACTTCTAATGTGGACCTAACATTTGTAAGTTCGATAATTGAATTATGACATAAGTTTCAAAGCAAGAAAAAATTGCATGCCTCTCTTTCAGAATTCGAAACCATTTGATTATTGCATTTCGTGCAAGGAACCTATACCATATCCATGGTGGGTATACCGCCTCTCATGCTGATAGTGGGCCAATGAATGAGGTAAGCTGCACCTGTCACTGTATATTCAGGCGGAACAGAAACGCCCCTCGATCTGCATCTCGATCTGCCACTGATGGTAATGAAACTACGGGTGAGACTGAAGGATCTAAAGCTAGGGACTTCGCTACTGAAACTGCCAGCTATGGAACCACGCAATACAGGGGAGGCAAAGATGGCTTGTCCTTCAAGCCCGCAAGCTTAATATTCTTCCTGTATAAAAACCATGCACAGGATCTGCTACTACTATGCTGATAGCTATGTGGCTCTCAAACCACGGAATACAGGGGAGGCAAAGATGGCTTCCTAGCTGCTGGTGGTTGGACCAGCTAGGCAACTTATCCAACACCTCCTAGTCCTGCCTCTGCTACTGAAACTACTACGGGTGCTGCTTCAAAAGAATCTACTGACTGGTGCTGTTGTAGGCTATAGCTCTGTAGGATACGCTGTGGGCTGGGGCAGGGACTAGCTGCCCCACAGCCCGTCTTGTTTATGTTGTTGGTTTCATATTATTTTTATCATTTTTATTCTTTGTAGTAATGATATTGTTTTAATGGAGGGTAGTCTTTATCAATTTTGCAAGCCATTATGATTTTAGGATTATAAACAGTAAGAAAATGAAATTCTTGATAATCAAATTCAATAAGATCACTTATAATACAGCAATTTAAAGGAAGTAATCTTATATAATTATTTCAAAATTTTCTTGATAATCAAATTCAATAAGATCACTTATAATACAACAATTTAAAGGAAGTAATCTTATATAATTATTTCAAAATTTTGACTGATCACAAATTAAATTAGAATTATAATATTGAGAAAAAGAGAAATAGAAGGTGAAAATTTATAGGAAGTAATCTTATACAATTATTTCAAAATTTTGGCTCATCACAAATTAAATTAAAATTATAATATTGAGAAAAAGAGAAATAGAAGGTAAAAATTTATGATGAAATTGGAAATAGTTGTAAATCAATAGAACTTTTGATATGAGATAAGGAAAAATATTTTATTTTTTATATTTTCATTACTTGGATATGAAGTATGGGGTTACAATATGTCTGGAGAGTAAAAAAGAAAATTAGAGTAGAACCAAAAGAATTTTAAATGAAGAACATCTTATCATGTTCTCCTCTAGAAAGCAAGCCTTCCCAATTTAGAGAATCACCATGACCAAGTACCTATTATATAAGAACAAATTAGAAAACTTGGAACACAAGAGGCTTCCTAAAATTACTTCAAACTCTACACAAACCTACCCTTTGGATCAAACAAGGATAGCATAAGGATGTCTAGTCTTGGTGAAACTATTGTGAAATAAAGGAAGAGATCATTTTGCAAAAAAAGATAATATTAAAAATATTATTGCATCAAAATTTTAGAAAATTTTGTGCAATAAAAATTAAATTGAGATATTATAAGGAGGTGATCAACCCTAATCTAAAACATAAAAAATATCTCTTTGTTTTCATCATTCGAAAGAGGACAATAAACATTGTTAGAAAAAGAACTAATTCTCATGGGAACCATAGTGAATTTGATCATTAGTGAATTCTAAAATCGGCTTGGGTTGAAAGAGTCTATCACCTTCCTTAAGCTAAGAGCATTGAAAGAGTGTATCACCTTTCTTACACTAAGAGCATTGAATATGTAAAACACTTTCCCTTAGGATGTTCTATGTATATATAGACTAGATCTAATTTTCAAAATATTTATCACATGACTTCTCTCTAGCCTTTAATTCAATAAACCAATGGTAATCTTGGATGTTCCTCTTAATCATTTTTGGAATCAAATTTTTTTAAACCTCCTTAAGGTCGTGAATGTTAATCATCATCATCAAATAAAGTCAATAAATCAAATCAATTATCTCTTTCCAAAAACTTCTATTTTAGAACAATGCTTTCACATCACTAAGCATTAAGGAATTCATCTCATCTTTAAGAAAGACAAGAAACCAAACTCTTTTGATTTGGTTATTACATAAATTCATTTTTATTAATTTATTTTTCTTTTCGCATAGAAAAAATATTATTTTATTTTATTGAAAAAGGTTGAGTGTTTCCTATCTTGATAAAAATTAAAACAATATATTAATGTAAATTTTATTTTTGTCTAATTGAAAAATAAAATTATGGTTTTTCTCATTTTTCTTTTTCAACCCATTTTCATACGGGAGAAAGTTCCACACAGAGTAATGGTAATTTAGAAATGGTACAATTAGGATTTGTATAAGAAGTTGGATGTAGAAGCTTATGATGGTGTGCAAACTTATTATCACATTAAAGTTGTTAAATTTATGAATTATATGCATTTCCTATAATTGGACTTCATAACATTCTTTAGGATTTTTTTCTTTATATTTTGACGATTAAGAGAATTATTTGTTCAACTTACACTTCTCGTATCTATTGGTATCATTCACTAAATCTATAATCTTATAATTTTTTGCAGTTTATTCATATTACAATTATTGGTCAAATGATAGCAATCCTTTGGGTCTTAGTTTCTATCACTTTTTTCATTTTAAGATAATCTTATTCTTGAGGACATGTATTATGAAAATGACCTACTTATTGACAACTCCGACAGTTCCGATAGTGGAATGCTGGATTTCATAATCAAAATGTTAATGTTGATATATGTTGTAAAAAGACTAAGTATATATATTATATATATATTAAACAATAGCATTTTCCCAAATATTCATAATATATTCAAAAAAATTCTAATTTTTTAAATTGCATTTCATTAATGGGGGAGGTGTATCTAAATATGCATTTTGGTTACAAGCATATTTTATGCATTAAATTTGGGAACAAACAAAAAAAGTTTGATCTTCCCCACAACTCGAGACCTCGAAAAGTTTCTAATAGTTATTAATATTATGAAATTTTATCATTAAAAGCATTAGAAATAAGATATTAATCAAAATCTGATTGTCTAGTTCAAATAACGTCAATAGTACAAATTTGATCTAGGATACCAAAAACCATTAAAGTGACTTATTACAACTATGAAAGGAAATAAAAAAGAATTGCCTCTATTACCTCGAATATTGGAACATCTTTTGGTTTCTCCACGGTATTTGGTGAATGAGATCCCACAATTGCAATATATTTTATATTTATTACATCCTTAAAATAGTGGAATTTAGGTGAAGGTATATCCTCACTCCCTTCTCATCCACAAAGATAAATAAGTGAGAAAAATATTGAATCCTCATATTATTGTAAGTCAAAAAAAATTAATTGTCTATATTTTTATTATGCATATACAAGGCATTATTAAACAACTAAGATCCTTACACACCCCGACCCAGACCTCCCAGTCCCATTTTGTTGTTTTGGGTTAATGGAGATAATATGTTCTTGCAATTAAGCAAATAATGTGATGATCTTATACTCATAACATCCTATTAATATTTGAAAAGTATGTACATGATCAACATCACCTCTATCACTATGTACATAATCAACATCACCTCTATCACCTCTATTATTATTATAGTTCGAAGCAAAATCATTAACTAACACATTTTATTTAGACATTTTCTCAAATACTTATTTTATATACTCAATACTTTAACATATGACAAATTGATTCCACAAACCTATGTAACTCGAATCTAATAATAATAGAAATATGAAATAAATTATTTTAATCAAAACCAAGAACAAACTCATATTCCACAATTATTAGAACCATGAAAATAATATTTTATTTAAACAATTTCTCAAATAATTACTATATAATCTTAATTCAGAAAGTCAAAAAAATTACACTTTGCCATATCCCTTTAAATATATAAATAAAATAACAAATTTAATAAAAAGTTCTTCTAAAACTTTAAGGAAAAAGATACTAAGCCATCGATGCTCCTATCATATCTTTTTTCATGAATAATCATGAAAGGACGATGATTTTCCTATAAACAACCCCGCCTGGAGGGATGATCGGAGAAAGAATATAAAGAATTGGTTAACATGGAGGAGTAGTACTGCAACAACTAAATTGCATATTTCTGATCACTGTAATTGTTCGATAAATTACCTTTTTATTTTATTTTATTACAGATGTATTACAATTGCATTGCATATTTCTGATCAATGTAATTATTCGATAAATTACCTTTTTATTTTATTTTATTTCATAGGTATTACAATTGCATAATGTATTGTATAATGAAGTTTTGTGAAAGAGAAATTTTTTATCTTTTTATTTTATTTTATTTCAGACGTATTACAATTACATAATGTATTGTATAATGAAGTTGTGTGAAAGAGAACTTTTTTTATATGTATTAGATGTGTATAAACATTCTGCAATAAATTTATTTTGATAAAAATACTTATTTATTAAAAAATCACTTTTTTAATTTTTAATTTATTTTTAATAATTTTTGGTAAAAAAACAATTTTTTAAAATATAGAGACACAATGTGTGTAAAATAAAATGATTTATAAATGGTGTAATGTTTTAATGATATAATATTTATTAGCAATTTTAAACAATTAAATATAAAATTTAATTTTAATAATATTTGAGTAATTAAATTAAATTTGATAATGTAAATAAAATTTAATTTGTTTTGTCCAGTATTTTCTAGTTTAGCATGGAAGAGATGTTGAAATGTCTTGTTCTACAATGCCATTATATGCTATGTTATCTAAGCATTTTTTCTGGGTCAAATTACATTCCAATTATTATTATTTTTACAAAACAAAATCGTATTATTTGAAGATATTAGGTACATAGATCATTCCTGTTGATAAAATAAATATTAATTTAGGTTATGGACAAACGTTTATTGGCAAAAAGAGGCTGGAAAAATATTTATAGGAATGAAAGATAAACTAAGAGATCCTCTTTCTCAGTAAAATTGTTTAATATTGGTGAGATTCATTTAAGCTATGGCCATATTTTATTGGAAAGAGGGTTTGAAAAATTATTTAGTTTATAAACTAGAGTTGGGAAAACCATTTTTTAAAACAATTTTCATGTTATTTTGTCTATAACTCATTCATTAAAGTTGTGTATTATTTGATTTTTCTATTTTGTTTTACTATGAGTGACATTTGTTTAGGTTATGGCAATAATTTTATTGAAAAAAAGGTTTGAAAAATTATTTACGAGAACTATAGATAAAGTGAAATTGTTTAATATCAATGGAGGTAATTTTTCTATATCTATAATTATATAATTTTGAGGAAATTTGTCCAAATATACATTATATTTCTCATATAGGAGGGTTGTAAAGGATTTGATTTTATTAAATAAGCAAAGGAGGCACTACTAAAACAATTTGATATTTGGGCTTCAATATAATAATTGAAAGGGATATTGGTACTAAAAATATATAAAAAATTCACACAATATCTTGCATTTCCATTAGCTTTATAGATTTAGTAGCTATAGTTGTTTTTTAACACTTGGAATGAAATAATATTTCTAGGCTACTTATTGTTTTTACAACTTGCAAAAATCTGAAAGTAATATCTTGTGCATAGCCATTAATAAATTGATATGATAAAATTGTTATCATAATTTCCCTATAAATTTGAGAAGAATATAAAAATTCTATGAATTTACTAGACGTAGATTTAAGTATTTAATATCTTGCATTTCTGATATCTATGATTTTGGTATTTTATTGAATAATTGAATAATTCATGATACTAAGCCTTTAAGTCTTTAATATCTTGTATTTATATTAGATTTATATACTTAATAATTATAGTTTTTTTAACAATTGGAATGAAGTGATATTTTTAGGCACCTATTGTTTTTCAAGTTGAAAATCTAAAATTAGTATTTAGTACCTACTCATTGATAAATTGATATGGTAAATGTATCGTGATTTCTTTGTAAATTTTGACATGAATATAAAAATGTATCATTCCATACTAACTTTTAATCTTTATAACTTAATTTTCGTTAATATATAATATAATATTATATAGTATATATATATATATATATTGATAGTATATATGACATGTAATGAAAGCAGAGGAAACTATGGATTACATCCCTACATTTCATGGATTGTAAGCTCAGATTGAGGTGTGTCACCCCTACAGAATCGAAGAGAATTGAATATGTTAGTAACAACTAGGTACAACATCAAAAAACTTTGCATCTGACTCACTTGAGCTAACTCTCAGTGCTTAATATATTAGCTATAGTTTAACTATTAATTATTAGATTTAAATATAAATAGAAAAATCAAATCAATAGAGGAGAAATTTAAATATATTTTTTTACAAAATACCATGAGGACAAGTTGTTTTTCTTAGGCAAATGTTATGAGAAACAATAGAAAAAAATGATGTAAATTTTTTAGTAGAAATCAAGTCAAAATTTTAGTAGAGTATGTGTTTCTTTTTAATACTAAATTTTTGAAGTGGAAATTTGTGGCATATTATAGATTGGAGTTATTTAGTGAGTTTTGAATTGGAATTAAGTGTCACCTATGATCTATTTTACATAGTTCCACCCACCATTGTCTTTAAATGTTGAGTAAAATGATGGATAAGTGTGAAGGGTCAAGGAGAGAGGCAAGTAGATCTCAAATGAGAAAATATTAGAGACATGTATCTTTCTAGGATTTATGGTGAGGGTGAAGGTTGAGGTTTAGGGTTAGAGTTAAGCCTAGAGACAATTAGTTTGCTAGCCTCTAGGGTGATGTGAAGGTTGAGGTTGGTTAGGTCCCACGGTTAATATTAAATTTGGATTTCTCTAGACTATATCATTTATTCCTTTTATTTAATTATGAAACTTTTTAAGGATCCCATTAACCAAGTGATTTAAATATTTAACAAAATCACATAAACAAACATACATGCCTAAGGAGTACAACCACCTGTGTGATCATTCAATTTTATCTAATTTTGAAACCTTTTGAAGATCTCATTGGCTTAGTAATTTAAATTTCTAAAAAAATCATATAAATAAATAAGAAGTACAACCAAATTACATAAACTAAACTAGATCCTTCTTAAATGTAGATCTACCAGTTGATGAGAGGGATCAAATCTCTTCAGGATCAAACTTATTTTTCGAGTGAAAAAATTCAGGAAAGGTTTACACCTAGAGGTATTTAATCCGTTTGAGTGCTTGATAGATCTAGAGTTAAGATATATCTAGGTTGCTTATTAAAAATTATATAAATTAATTTAAATTATATTATTAGGTGGAGGGACACTCTCCAACTCAACACTCGCTAGCATGGTATGAAAATCTGTGGTAAGGCTATGTTATGTTATGTCTAAACATTTTGATAAAATAAGATAAATTAATGAAATAAATTATTATTATATTATTAGTTATTATTTATTATTATTATTATTAACTATTATCATCAACCATCAAATCCATCTTAGAGGTCAAATATCTTTAGGGAAAACCTTTCCTCAAGTTTTGCACTCACAAAATAGGTTTTCACATTGAGAGATTTGATCCCTCCACTATTGATAAGTCCATAGTTAAGATGGATTTAGACTTCTTTATTAAATTAATTTTATATATGTGTAAAATAAAATTAAGCTTTTCAAAAAATAAATTATATTGTATTCTTAATTTTGTAACATCCCCCGTTAACCTTGGAGGAAAATGCATGGTGTTAGGAAAAAATTTCGGCATTTACCAATGTGTAAATTTATAAATTACATTCTATATTCCATAAATTATCATTAGAATAACCATCATCATTACATAGTGAAATATTTAGTAAAATCATAGTGAGTTACACAACCATTAACTGCCTTTGTTGTAGCATATTAAGTTAAATTTCCTTCTATAATTATCCATCGATTCCATGATTCTATTAACTCAATTAGTAAATTGCATACTTGATAATATAAAAATCACATCATGAAAGAAATTAACATCATAAAAATAGCACAATGAACAATCACATCATTAGACACCGATATACCCTGGAAACCCCATACAGTGAAAAACAACAAACATTTAATTTTCTTAGTAAATGCTTATGAGGGTGTTCAAGCCTCACTCAATGGTTATAAGGGAGTCTAGCCCTTGATCATTGTCATGAAATATTACATAGAAAAATAATCTTAGATGAAACATAGCTAGCTATAAGCTATTACAATCATCATGATATTATTTTGCCTATGAATCCTCAATCTCTATGTTTTTGCAGTCAATGTTTCCATTAGTGGGTCATCTTATAGTTCAAATTCCTCAATCTGCATCCACCAAAAAATATTTATCTTCCACAATGTTAAACAAGAACTATCATTTTCACAAGTAATTGCCATTTCCTACTGTTGTTGTCATCAACACACTTGATATCATGATTAGATAAAACATAAAATATTAATTAACCAATAATCAATATTTATTAATGACACTTCAACATCTATTCATGTGCATGCATAAAACATAAACAAAATGTGATGAAATGTCACCTTTAACATTATTACAATATCAACACCACTAGAAGGTTTTGATAACTTCAAACCATAATAAATCTTCCTACTATCCCAATAATGTTCAATATGATCAAGGGGAATATCCTCCACTAGTTATTACTCTTGATAAGGGACATATCAAGAAGAGATGAAGAGTCTGGACAACCAATAGTAGGGAAGAAACGCTACACTTACAAGAATTCAAAATAAAATACAACAAGGATATGAAGAGACCACTTACTCATCAAATTATACATAAGACCATTGATCTATGAACATCCATCATTGAAAATCATCCACAAGACAAAATTCTCAAGAGAATGCTTTATTTAGCCATCCATAACATAAGAGAAATAGAGCAAGGGTTTCCAGTATATTTTTAATTAACCTCTATGGGTTTTCTCCCCTAATCCAATAAAGAGTATCAATGTGGAATGACATATCCTGATAAATAGTGATTTTCCTTCACAGTAAAATAATCATATCACATTTGGGATTCCTAAATATCACATATGGAGGAGAAAAACACAATCACTCTAACAAACTAGTCAAAAATGCATTAAAAAAACAAGTGGTCAAGAAACATGTAAAATGAAATAATCTCTAAAAGAGAGGGATGTCTACATTAATTATGGAAGATTATATTTGTAGGGTGTGCCATGTAGCCTCAGAATGCTTTCTAAGGGGTGAATCATTCAATAATGCAAATAAGTCCTTTAAGTATTCTTCCGACATGGAAATTGCACCTTACAAGGAGAAAGTTCCTCTAAATTGTGGGTGAAACCCCTCAACAAGGATCATATGTGAAGTCCCTAAGGTGTACTAATCATCATCAAAAGAGTGATGCAAGGATCTTAGGTCCCATCCAAGTGGACACATGGTTCTTTGAGTTCAGAAATTTACATAATGCATGTGTAAATTATTTTAAGAGGGGATTACCCCATCACTCCTATCTTATAATAATATAAATGTGCCTCAAACTATATTCATTTAAAATTTCCTTCCTAAAATTCATTGTGAGATAAACAAAAATATTATCTTTGAAACTGCCTAAAGTTTACTGCAAATATATGTATGAATAACAAATGATTACAAAATGAATGAATGATGATGTTATAATAAGTCTTGTCACGGTCTACTCATAATCATTGATCAATTATGATGCGATAGGGTGTGGGACCTTTGACTTTTCAATAAAAAATTAACATTATTATGTTTATAACATTTTCACATTATTAATGAATGCTTTGTCCTAAAATCATAGTAAATTGGATTCTCATTAGTTATAAACATTTTTGTGGTGGAATGAATTTTATCTATTTTTATGGGTTTGTATTCATTGGTGATTTAGATGTTAGTGAGTTTCATTTATATTGTTTATCTCATAGCTTGAAATATTTTAACTTGATTGTTTAACATGAAATCTTTATGCTCCTTAGCACGATACTTCCCTTGACTTCAGTGTTGGATGCTTTATTTTGATTCTTTCCCATTTTTCATTAATTGTAATTGATTTGTCTTGAGAGTGGAACCTATTAGTTTTAAGCTGACACTTGGACCATTAGGAGCATGCGTATGGTTTTAGGAGTCCACACACAATTTTCTAGGTGTCAAGGCTTGACAAGCCCCAAACTAATAACTAGAACACCAATTAGGGTACGAGGTTGACATGGATTAGAGTGTGCATATATTCTTAGGAACATGCACGTGTTCCTTGGAATGCACATGCATTCTTATGAATGCACATGAATTCTTATCAATGCACGTGCATTCTTATGAATGCACACCCATTCCTAGTGCAAGGCATTTTTTATATTTCCATGACCAATTTTATTTACCATTTTGGATTTCATGATGCATTTTTTTGTTGTTATTTAGTTAAAAATTTCATCCTTGGTCTAAATTTAGCAACAAGTTAATGAATTATATCTTATTTGAATTCTAGATGAGAATTGTAATGGAATTTCATTGATTGCTTTTTTTCTTTTTTTCTTAATTTGGTCTAAAGTTTAAAAAAAAACCCAACCTAGAGAAAATAAATCCCAATTCTCTAATTGGTGCAACATGTAAGGACCCATTCTAGGGTCCTCAACCATAATAAAATTCATACATTTTCGCATCGTATAAAATAACAAAATATTTAACAACTCCACATATTTTAAAATTTCATATCAACAACATATTTAAAAAATAAATTATGGGAATTTTATATAATTAAAACAACAACAAGAATACCTTATTAGAGTAGCTCAATTACAGTGCTCTTATTGGGACCTCTTAACTGAATATGCCACCTTACCAACTAGGAAATTCTAGTTGGCATCCGAGCGTAGGAAACCACATATGGAACCTCCAACACTTCCCTACCCCTCCAAGCCCAATTCCAATCATTAGCCACCGTGTTTTTGAGATCCCTACTATAATTACCATTTCTTGTCCAACACCAAAATCAACCACTCAGTCCCTATCTCACAACCAAAACTTCTCTCGATCCTTCTCTCTCATGTTTCTTGCACTTATCCCCAAGGTATTGTCCACCCACCCCCACCTCCTCATCAATGCCACCTACCTCATAAATAACTCTGATCCTTAAGTTCATTTGGCAGTCAAACTTGCTAGGCCATAAAGAAATGGTAAAATGCTAAAATAATACCAGTATAATATAATAATATAGTAATAATAATAAGTATAATAATATTCACTTCAAGCTATGTACATCAAAATGGACTTGTCATCATCCTAATTAATTCAATATTGATTTAATCATAATAATTATATATAATTAATTAATCATTAGTCGATATTAAGGGTTAGTTATTTAATTAACCAATAATCAAGCTCAATACTAATCATGATACTAACACATCCATGTGAGTTGTGGGTATGTAGCTAGCATACACGTACTTCATATTTTTACTAATAATAATTATTAGTCACAAAATTAAATCAATAAACATGTAGGTTAAGAAGCTAACATAAGACAATAGGATTAGCGAGTGGGAATTACATATGCCATCATAAAAATTCATCAGAAAGTATGATTCAATAGTATGCAAGCAGTCAAGAAATAATGTGATAATCATTCATAATAAGACAAGGAGAAATATGTAGTAACAAAACTTTAAGTAAATGAAAGAAGAATATCACTTTCCATCTAAATTCCCTGACTAACTTATAAATTCATATCCTTCCTAACCTCCTTCCACTCCCATCCTATCAATCCTCTACTAAAATGTACTATGGCATCGATTATATTGGTCTAACCACTAATAAAACCAAAATAGTAGAATTGTAAACTATAGCAACATAATTTCCTTAGCAGGTAATTGGAAACTTTCATCACAGATCCAAGGGAGCATGTACATCACCAACCTCCCATGATTCCAAGCTTCGAGATTACATGGTGGGAAAAGTCTCTAACCCTCGTCAAGGACTAGGGCCAATACCTTATAATGGGCCACACTAGAAGACTAGTTTGAATGTTTTTCTTTGAAAAAATCAAGTAGGCAATGATGTCACCTGAAATTTTCACCTGATTCCATCTCATAAAATTGCATATGAAATAAATATAAAATATTATTAAAAAATGTATATTGTACCTTCCTTTTTTGAGGTTTTGACATCCATTAGTTGTTAGCATAGATCTATAGCTATCACATAGCCCACTTCC
>APFE030792997.1:33110-60214 GCA_000404065.3 Pinus taeda
CCCCCATTTGCAAAACCTTAGCAAGTATTGTGCCTCATGAACCATTCAAGTAGAGATCCCTTGACTCTTTTTGAATTTAAGTATGGGGGTTTACGCAGTGCATTATATTAGATATCATTTTGGGATTCAACTGCGTTAAGTCAGTCATTCACGTATGACCATTTCCATGAGAGGTAGTCGTAACTGACTAATTTCTCATGATTTTTTGAATAGTTCACTTAGCACTCATTGCGTCAGGTGATGCTCACAGGGGTGAAGAAGTGGGATTGAAACTAGTGAAAAATGGAGAACGAATCACATAGCATCAATCATCACTTTCGGGGCTTGCACTCGGTAACCAGGACTTCGCAGGAGGCCACCCATCCTAGATCTCCTCAGGACTTCCCAGGAGGTCACCTCCTAGGAAGTCCTGGTTACCGGGTGCAAGCCTCGGAAGTGATGATTGATGCTATGTGATTTGTTCTCCACTTTCACTAGTTTTAATCCCACTTCTTCACCCCTGTGAGCATCACCCGACGCAATGAGTGCTAAGTGAACTATTCAAAGAATCATGAGAAATTAGTCAGTTACGACTACCTCTCATGGAAATGGTCATACGTGAATGACTGACTTAATGCAGTTGAATCCAAAAATGATATCTAATATAATGCACTATGTAAACCCCCATACTTAAGATTATATATGCCAGGAACCAACCCTAGAGAAAGAAGAAATGAATCTAACCATATCATGTAAACCATTTGAAAGAATTACTATTCCTCAAACTATTAAGATAGAAGGACATATCAAGAAGAAAAAGACTCAAGAAGTGAAAGATCACATCAAGAAAGAAGAAATGAATCCAACCATATCTTGTAATGCATTGGCTAGAATTACCACTCCTCAAACTATCAAGATAGAAGGACATATTAAGAAGAAAAATGTTCAAGAAGTGAAAGGTCACATCGAGCATCAAGAAATGAATCTGACCATATCTTGTAAAGAATTGGAAGAAATTACCACTCCCCAAACTCTCAAGATAGAAGGACATATCAAGAAGAAGAATTTTCATATAGTGAAATTTCGGGAAAAAAGGTATCAAGAAACATCAAAGGAAAAGGATACTCACCAGGAACCAACCCCAGAGAAAGAAGAAATGAATCTGACCACATCTTGTAATGCATTTGTCAGAATTGCCACTCCTCAAACTATGAAGATAGAAGGACATATCAAGAAGAAAAAGGTAATAGTGTTGATTGATTCAGGTAGTACCCATAATTTTATTAATTGTAAGATAGCCAAGGACTTGAATTTCTTCCTAGATCTAGCATGAGAGTGTCAAGTGATGGCTGTACGTGGAGGAACCATAAATTTCTCTAGAAAGTGCCATAATATCAAGCTATCCATGGGAGAATATTTATTGAATAGCCCAATGTTTTCCATTCCAATGGGTGGTGCTAATGTTGTATTAGGAGTCCAATGGCGACAATTCTTGGGTACAACAGTTTTTAATTTTCAAGAACTTTTTATGAAATTTTCTTCGGAAGGATAGGAATTTGAATTAAGGGGTATCACAAGGAAACCGGGAAAGAAAATCAACTTTGAAGGAATTCAAAAGCTTTTAAAGAAAGAACAACAAGGCGTAATTACACAATTATGTTTGCTAACTGTTCACACATTGAAATCATCTGTTTCTCAAGATCCCCCAAAAGTCTTGGATAATCATTCCAAGGTATTTCAGACTCCCAAAGGTCTCCCACGTATTTGTGATCATGATCATGCTATTCATTTTATTCTAGGATGTGTTCCTCCAAACATCAAGCCTTATAGATATCCATATGCCCAAGGGAGTGAAATTGAACATATGGTTGTAGAAATGGTAGAGGTTGGTACAATTATCCAACCAAATTTGATAAACAAAGGAAGGTATGAATGGAAGAAGGGTGAAGCAGGGGGGAACTCAATCAAAAGTTGTCGAATATCCCAGTTCCAACAATATTTCCAAAACTTGACAAGGAAGGAAAAAGCATATTGGAACCTGAAGCATTTACAAAACCGTGAAGTTGATAGCTATGAAATTGATCAATTTCAAAGCATCTCATCAAGTGGAAGAAATTACCTATTGAAGATTTCACATGGAAGGACAAGAATTTATACAAAAGCAACAAGAACTACTCAAGCGTTGAGGACAACACTTTTTGAAGGAGAGGGGAATGTTAGGCCCCTATACTACTAGTGTAACCCCTTATTGTTATTAGTAAAACCCCCTTATTATATTGGTGTACCCATATAGTCCCCATAGATGCCCACTATTGCTTTTATTGTGCCCCATGTAAGCCCACTATTGTTATTATTATGCCCTTACATTAATATTGTTATGTCGACTTTGATTATATTATGACCCCTTAGACTCCTATATACAAAAAGGAGGTCCTGTCATTTGTATCAACCCAGAATTGTTCATTTGTGTAATGTAAAAGAGGTTTCCCCCTTGAAGAGGCTGAATTCTAAGGTGTTCTACTATCTTTTCTATCTTTTTGTGAGTTTATTTCATAACAGCCTTGATATTAGTGGAGGTCAATTTCTCTTGCGGGCTCCCAAAGAACTTGGGTCTGGAATGGGGATCACTTCAAATTAGACAGAGGCTTGATTACTTGGGCATCCCATTCATACACCTTAATTTTCACCGCACTCGACACCTAATGAATTATTGTTCAAGGAGGAAGAGGGAATATCTCAGTACTCCACATGGTCAAAATGGATGCTCTAGAAAGTCTCTCCACCCTTTAGAAAATGGAATCACATATTCTCGCAAAGGTACCTCTTCTTCCCTACATGATCCTTCATGGTTATTATTACTTTATCCTCTTTAGAATCATCTTCCCCTTCTCCTTCCCCTTTGTGTTCAATTGTTATACCATACTTTTTTTCTCCTCCCCCCTCCTAACTTAGTTGATTTCTCTTTGGGCCCTATGGTTTCGAGGTCTTGTCCCCTCCTTTTGTTGGAACTTCCAACTTCTATGGTTATGCTCCGTATGGATGTACCTATGGTGCAGGAGCCCCCCCACACTCCCCCTATGATTTCCCCTAATCTTGTTGTCTCTCCATCCATGCCCCTTTGGAAATAGGCTCTACACTTCCCTCTCTTCCTCTCAACGACCCACATCCCTTCTCTTTCCCTCGTAACTTTTTTGGCAGAGATATCAATTTACGCCTCCTCAACCCGGCCATGGATCTCAAAAAATTGACTATTCATAAGGGTGGTTCTTCCCCTTCTTACCCCCACATTAGTCTTGGCTCGACTTTTAACATTATAGTCCAAAAGACTATGAAAAGAGGAAGTCATCAGTTTCGTGGTCATCTGAATTATTAGACACCTATTTTTGATGATTTTTCTCAATTAATGGATGTTCCCATGATTGTATCTTCTGAATTTTGAGCGCTACGACAAATGAAACCCACTCAAGGGGTTCTATGATGAATATCCTATATTTGAATCTTAGAGGTTTGGGGGATCACTCTAAACAATTAGGCCTGCTCCATTTAATTCAGATTATCTACCCCTTTGGGGTTCTCATTTAGGAAAACCTTACCAATGCCTCTAACGTGATCACATATTTTTTTTTACCTTTCCATCATGGCATATTGTGGGTGTCAGTGTTGACCACTTGTTAGGGGTTCTTATTTGCATGTGGGATTCTAGTTGGGAAAATTTTCATGCCTACAGTGTTTTTGTAGGTACCCTCCCAACTGGACATTTCAGGGGCCTACCATGTCACATCCACTTTCTCAACATATATGTTCCCTACTGGAATCGCTATGTTTTTTGGGATCATATAAAAATATGTGACATGTTAAATATTGGTGGTTTAATTATGGCAGATGATTTTAATACAACTCTTTTGGCATAAAAGTGTTGGGGTATGCATAGAAGAATGGATCCATTGTCTACCATATTATATAATCTTTTTGCAAGTCATCATTTGGTGGACATTCTCCCTTTTCCCTTGTCTGATCACCTTCCCATTTCTCTTCACTAGAATATGGAATATATCTGTCAATATATGGGACTATTGAAGTCTATATGGAATGAGAATAGCGGGTCCCCAAAAGATTCAACGATGAGGTTCTTGACTCATAAAATAAATAGCATAAAAATAAGGTCTATAGCATGGGAAAGGAAAAAAAACAATAGATGATAGTGGAATTGAGGAAAATATCCACTAAAATTTCTCAGCTTAGGGGAGATTTGGAACTAAAACAACAGACCTTTCTAGAATTGGTACTCTTGAAAACACTAGAAGGTAGGAGAAATGAAATTCTCAAGATTTAGGAAGCAACATGGAAGATCAAAACTAAAGTGATTTGGCTTCATGAAGGTGACTATAACACGAATTTTTTCCAAAAATATGCTAACCAAAGGAAGAAAACTAGTGCCATTTAGCACATTGAAGTGACTGATGGAAAGATCAAAAACTCCACTCCTAAGATACAACAAGAGGCTCTTAAATAATTTGAAATTGTTTATAGAGCTAGGGAGGATGGGGATTATTTGGACCATATTTGGGCCTTGGAACTTTATAACTGGAGCTATTAACTCTAAATTCTTGGCTCTCATTTCGAAGTCCTCCTCTCCATAAAACTTTAGGAACTTCAGGCACATATCCCTTTGAAACATCCTATACATGCTAATATCAAAAGTGATTGTGAAACTTATCAATAAGGTCTTATCCACTTACATCTCCCATGAATAGTTCGGTTTTTTACAAAATCGAGAGATTGATGAGGACATCATAACTTCACAAGAATGCCTTCATACTATCCACACAAGAAATAAGGAAGTTATGGTTATGAAATTCGATCTTCACACGACCTATGATTACATAGACTGGTATTTCACTCGTCTCATACTACACAACATTGGAATTTTTTCAAATAATGTGGAGTGGGTCATGGCTTGTATTTATTTTGTCTATTATGTGGTTCTGATTAACGGTTTCCCACCTCTTTCTTCTATGCTGGAAGAGGCCTCCAACAAGGTTGTTCCCTCTCCCCTCTTTTGTTTATTCTTATCATGGATGGTCTAAGTTTATGCATCAGTGAGGCCCAGTGTTGTCAAATAGTTATGGATTTATTCATTTCCAAAAATGTGAAAATCACTCATTTGCTTACTGTCGATAATATCCTAACTTTTGGTATCATTTATAGATCACAGTTGTCAGTTTTACACTATATCTTTCTTTAATATGGGGTAAACTCTATGCTCCTAACAAATGGTAAAAAATATATTTTTTATTTTTCTTTTGGTGACAGGTTGGATATAGGCTTTATTGCATGTATTTTCAGTGTTCATATTTCTCCACTATAGTCTAGCACCAAATACCTAGGCTTCAGACTCAGACCAAAAAATTATAAAAATAGTGATTGAAAATGGATGGTTGATAGGTACAAGAGAAAACTGAACAAGTAGACCCATATATGTCTCACTATGGGGGGTAGATATGTTCTCATATAGGTTGTTCTTCAACAATTATATGTATACTGGGTACATTTATTTTTATTCCTTCATCCATCCCTGTGAAGATAAATAGTATCATCTCTAAATTCCTATAGTCTAGGACTAGGTCGAACAAAAAATATCATTTATGCAAATGGGATTCCTTGACCATACCAAAGGAATTCAATGGTTGGGGTTTATTGTATCAAAAACTCTTTTTTTTTTTCGCTAACTAAATCTTTTTGGAGGGTGCTGAAAGGACAGAAGGTCTGGTGGGAGATCATCCAAGGAAAGTACTTGAGGGCCATTGATTCTAACATATCTGATGGAGCTTTATAAAAATCCTCCCTTGGTGACACATGGGGATGACATCAGAGTTTGGGAATGGCCACAAGATTTTGATTAGGACATACTGCATCATAGGCATCATTGCGGATCTAATTCTATGGGAGATTACCTTAGAAACTATACACGCGAGAGGATGTTTCTTCTTAAATCAAGTAATAAAGCATTGGAAATCATGTTGCCTATCTGGAATATTGTGGAGGATCTCGACCTGTAGGACAATATGTAGGAGAATGACATGAACATTTTAGAGAACTACACATGTTTGGCATTTTACAAAGAGATCATGCAGACTACAGTATATGGGGTGGAAGACTTCAAAACCAATCGATCATTGTTGCAGATACATATCTATACTATATGAGGTAAGCACAAGGCTTACACAACCCATCCTCATTTCATAAAATACAGAAATGGAAAATCCCCCTGAAAAACATTATATTTTCTTGGCTAGTATGGAGGAGTAAATCCTTGACTTGGGATAATATTCTAAAGCGGGGTTACTCAGGCCTAGGTTTTTTCATCTTATGCAGAAAATGCTACAAATCTCGCTTACATATTTTATTTCCTTGCCCCACTGCAAGACAAATATAGATTCGTATACCTACCTATTAGAAGGGCTCACAATTTCAATGAGTTCATTACACAACTGTCTTCCAGAGATGATAAATAGAAAGATATTATACTATATACTATTTGGCAGATCTAGAAAGATCCTAATCAATGTTTCTTTGATGAGAGGATGATTAGGAAAAATTGTATTTGTCACATGATATTTTTCTAGATGTCTTTGTTCTCCAAGGATCTGGTCACACATAAATATTTATCAATTTGAATGCGTCCTCCTGATATTCGTTTATCTGTAGGATTTTTTGATGGAGCGACACAACTCAGTACATGTGGATGTGGTATGATTCTCAAATTTAATGAAAGTTCATATTACAAGCTCTTCTTGAATGGTGGACTAGGCACCAATACAAGGGAAAAAATCCTAGAAATGTGGGGATTACTTTTATTTCCAAAAGAAAAGTAGGTTAACAACATCCATATTTATGGGGATTCAAGAACTATCATTGAAGGAATCTAGGGTGATACTTATTTTGGACCTCCCTCACTTACTGGATGGATTGAAAAGATTAGACACATTATGAACACCATCATTATCATCTCTTTAGTGCATATATACAAGGAGGGAAATATTGAGGTGGACGCATTGTCAAAGGAGGGGCTTAACTTAGAATATGGTGTTATGGATTTCAAATATGTCAAATAATTTACCACCAGGGAAGAAGGCATGCTCAATTTTCCATAACATTTCAAGGCACATTGTCTATATTGGATATTTCTCTCTATGCGTAGACTTATGTAATAATCTCGCTCCATGCGGAAATTTATAATCGTGATTTCTAAACATCTTCAGTTTTTGGTTATAAGAAGTATGAAAACATTGCTTTTGGGTACTTATATTTTCTATGTTTTATATAGTTTCTGGTAATTTTCAGTCTCTTTAAACAAAACATACATAGATGATCATACATCTGAACAACGGAATGGATCTATGTTTCTTCTAATAGAAATAAACCTTTTTTTTCCTCTGAAAAATAAATAAATAAATAAATATTATGGCTTATCAATACCATATGCTCAAAAACCCATCAATCAGTTCATATGGAAATAATTCATATGAAATATTTTTAAATTAATCAATTTAATTAAGAGTGAAAAATAACATAAATGTAGACATTCCTCAAAGTAATTAATAATGAAAAAAATTATTTCACACAATGATAAATAAAATATTTCAATATCCATATTATCTAACATAATTTGATATCAATTTGATATTAAGAAATTAAATAATTGAAATGTTAGAATAAAAACTTATATTTTCCCTTTCTATATATATAGAGAGAGAGAAATTCATTGTAAATATAGATAAAGAAATTACACGCACACACAGGCATACACATGCACGTTTACACACACAAATATGCATTTCTCATTATAAGGGAGATATATCTAAAAATATATTAATAATGAGAAAAAAAATTAATTGATATGTAACATTTAAAAAATATTTCAATGTGAATAAATTAAATATTTAATATGTACATTTAAATAAAATTCTATTTAAAATGGATTGGAAGAGAAAAAAAGAAAGCTAGGGTTCCTTAGCACAAAGAGCTTCCTGGTTTCCGCCACCCACCTCAACTCCTTGGAGGGCTCGAAGGGAAGACCTATAGACCCCCACTCATGGCAGCAAGAACTGGGATGGGACTTTGTGACTAACTCTCCCTCTGGCTACCTCACAAAATGCCCCTCCAACTCCTTTTGGCACATCTACACGTCGACCCAGTAAACCACGACTCCTAGGCGACAGAGAAAAGAAACCTTTATTTGCAGGTTTCAAACATAGGAAGTATACTCTGCTGGGGGTTTGCTCTGTGACTCTTTCGTCTGTCTGGCTTGGGGTTCATCTTCCCTCGACAAGCTGCAAGGTACATTTTGGAAAGCCCAAGGAGGGTCCCGGACATGGAAGATGGACTCTGTTAGATCACTCCGCTTATCCTTGTGTTCTAGAGGCTGGGATGCTGGCTCCTACACCCTCCAAGTGAACCTCGCTCCTATGAACATTGTTTTAGCAAGCGACCACTCCACGCACTGCCCAGGGGTCTCAGCTTACTTGCGAGTTGCTAAGGCCATCACTCTCTACCCAGACCACGTGGTGGAGATGAGCAACTCCCCCGATGTAGCTGTGACACCCATAGCCTCTAAAGGGGAAGTTGCCTCCTTACTCCAGAAGGCACAGATGGCTAATGGGAACCAGGTAAGCCTAAATTGCTTTCAAATTTTTTTAAAAACTCTTGCAAGGGCCTCTGGTTTGCTCTGCATCTATAACATAGGCAGAGTTCTTGATCTGAATCAAACCATCACGGGGAAATACAGATATTGTGGCCACTCATAGATCTTGATGTTCGAAGGCAAAATTCTATAACATCACCATGCCATGAAGGAGTATCAAATACAGGACGACTCCACCATTATTCTTAACCTAAGATTGAGTAGGGGGGCTACAAAAAAGGGCAAAACAGGGTTGGGATGAGGCACATAGGCAGGCTCAGGTTCAAAATAGAAGCAAGCACATGAGACTCTATCCTTCAAGAACATCCTACAAGGGAAAAGATAGCCCCTGAATGATCCAAACAGACAGGAAATGCTCCTAACCCCTATATAGTGGAGCAACTAAACCACAACCCAGAATTGAATATTGATATGCTAGAATCGGATGAGCAAGGTACCTCCTTTGAATCTCTAGCTATTATTTGTCATTCTAACTGCTACTAACCCAAACCAGTAGAGCTCTTCCACTGGATCTTAAAAAGATAGTCTTTAGAATGCGACATCCACCTCTGCTCGAAAAGTTTCTTTGTAGTTAAATTTCCATTCCCATAAGGTAGAGACAAAATTCTATAGGAAGGATCATGGTTCTGGGGTTCAACCAGCGTGTTCACCACTCCCTGGTTCCTGGAGTTCAACACAAACACCATGGTCATCTCTAGGATGTCAGTTGGTGTCCGAATGCACAATCTCCCTCTTCATTTCTAGGAGAACAGAGTTCTGGCTAGTATTGGCAATAGCCTAGGACAATTTATAAAAAATGACTCCCAAAGAATAGAGGAAAGGATTTTCACCCACTCACGGATATGTGTCAAGGTTGACCTTAGCAGAGGCCTTCCAGACAGTATCTGTTTAATCCAAAGTAAGTGAGTCTGGACACAGATTTTGGACTACGAGAACATAGCCTTCAGATGTAGGAATTGTAGACAAACAGGGCATTTACACAACTTGTGCCCAGATGTTAAAAAGGATACCAGAAGGAAAAAGAACCAAGATAAAATACCCAAAGGATGGAAATACACCCCACCTGAACCTAAAGAGGAGAAGGATGAAGCCCTAGAGGAAACTTTCCCAGAAGAGGAAAGTCAGATACCAATGGAAGCTGATTCACAAGGAGGATCTCTACAAGACTAATCAGTTGCAAAGAAACATAGGGTACAAGCCGACATGCACCCTTACGAGGGGGACATTAGTGCGATTAAGTTCCTCCACACATCAGATACCTCAGACTTGGAAAAGGACAATGCCAATATGGATGTGAATGTCCATTTCACATTGGTCTCTGTGTCACCATCCCAAGGGGAGTGGCACAAGGCTGAAAAAAAGAAGGGGCAGAAAGCATAGCTTCCCCCACCATGTACATTATTTTCTTATTTTTTGCTCTTCATTGCTTAGCATCCGGTCACTCACTTGATGTTGCTGCTTCTAGCGAGTACAACATCTAATTTTGTTAATTTATTAATCAAAACTATGCTTTTTCCTTGGAAAAAAATGCTAATTAAAATTATATTAATAATAAGAAATTGCTTTAACTGATATGTAACATTTAAAAAATATTTCAATGTGAATAAATAAAATATTTAATACATATATTTAAGTAATATATATGTATATATCTTATTGGGTGGTAAATGAGGAGATCATCCTCGGGAGCAAGGATAGTGTTAAAGATACTATCACCTCCAAAATTTAAAGATAATATATGGCATCATAAGGAGATAGAGGGTAAAAGGAAGCTAAAATATTATAAGGAGGTGATCTTCCCTGCCTTGAGAACCAAAATTATCTTTCTATTTTGACTAGCTTGAATAAAATAATGATCACTAAGATTAGAACTAATTCTCATGAGCTTCAAAGTTAAACCAGACATTGTTCTACTCCCAAGTCTCCCTAGGGAAATAGAATTCATAAGCTTTACTACACTAAGATGGTGGATGATCAAAATCACTTTATTTTAAATTGTATGGCCCTTACTGACATCCTTTCTCATGTCCCTAACATCTATTAGACTTCCAATCTTCTTCACTTGTTAATTCATCCCAACTATAGTGATCTCGGTGCACTTCTTTCCCTTCCTTTTGAGCATCGAAACAAGATTTCAAAGAATCACAATTAGCTTCTTCTTCTTCTTAAGGTCTGATAGACCAAATCAGTCTTAGTAGATGTTAATCATCATCATCATCAAAAAGGTACCTATTTAAAAATATATAAATAATAAAAATAATTTATAATGTTTTAAATACGATACTTTGAACCAAATACTTCATTATCAGTAATAAATAAATAAAATATTAATAATCACGAAATCATTTTTTTTCAACTATGGTTCATAGTAACTGAGTGGTTGGTACATCCATGGATAATAATCCAGGTAGATCAACCCGAAGGGATCTACCTGCTGACTTATCTTATCGGTCTTAAGTGTAGGGGTGTGGAGGAGATTTGACCCCGTGACCTCCCAATTGGAAAAGTACTTAGCAACTGGAACTCAACGAATTGAGCTATCCCATGGTCCTCAAATCCCAACCTCATTGTGGATATTACAACCCAATATGGTCAAAATATTTCACTCACACACTGATAAATGTAATATAGTTTCATATCAAGATTAAAACGAGATAAAGTAATTAGAAGTAATAAAAAATTGTAAGATGTTTAAACCTTTTACTTTTCAAAAATATTTTAATACAAAATTTAAATAAACCATTTCAAAATATATGTTAAATAATTTTTGTGGATATCAAATATATATATCAGTGGAACCTACCAAGGAATCTATGTGAGTAACACATAAAGCAAGGAAAGAAAAAGTTTTTATGGTTAAAACTTTTGAAGTATTCTCACTATTCTACACTTTGGTCATTTTTAGGTATGTTTTTCAGCTAACAAGTTTTAGTTATATATATATATATATATATAGAGAGAGAGAGAGAGAGAGAGAGAGAGAGAGAACCATTGATAGATTCATTGGAATCTACCAAGGAATGAGAGAGATGCAATTCTTTTTCAAATTTAAGTTTTCACTTGAAGTAATTTGATTCCTCTTGTGGCATGCTAGATATGTACTTAAATATGCATCTATATTGGTATATATTTAACTAATGTAAATCAACATTAATCCTAAATCTATTAAATTTCCTGAGCAATATTGTAGCTGCAAACATTTCTTGATATTTTATTGTAAAAAATATATACACCTTAGAAAATTTAATCTCTTAAAATTAATAAATATAGAATTTAAAAAATATATATATATTTTAGGTATTACTCCAAAATAAAACCTTGCCTTACATCAAAGCTTTTAGATGATAAACCAACCCTCGAAGGGGGTCGAGTATTTGATATTTTTTTCTTGAATTTTGTATTGATAATTCAACTCTTTTGATAAATCGACTATCAAAGGGCGCCTTGAACTTTTGAATTTCTATTATAGAAATTTGACCTTTTAGGTTGTTATATTTTAATCATTTTCATAACGTTTGTGATGAAACCGGCCTATATCCATCTTAACTCTAGATCTATCCAGCACTGAAAGGGATCAAAGGTAGGCTTAGGTTCAAAACAGAAGCAAGCACATGAGACTCTATCTTTCAAGAACATCCTACAGGGGAAAAAGATAACCCCTCAACCATCCAAACAGATAGGAAATGCTCCCAACAGCTATATAGTGGAGCAACTGAACCACAACCCAGAATTAAACATTGATATGCCAAAATCTGATGAGCAATGTGCCTCCTTTGGATCTCTAGCTATTATTTGTCGTTTTAATTACTACTGGCCCAAACTAGTAGAGCTCTTCCACTAGATCTTAACAAAATGGTCATTAGAATGCGACATCCACCTCTGCTCCAAAGGTTTCTTTCTAGTTAAATTTCCATCCCCAAAAGCTAGAGAAAAAATTATATAGGAAGGACCATGGTTCTCGGGATCAATCAGCCTATTCACCACCCCCTGGTTGTTGGAGTTTGTCATGAAACCAGCTCACAAAAAGATAGAAAAGAGAGATAAACGCCTTATAATTCAGCCTCTTCGAGGGGGCAACCTCCATTACATTACATAAATGAACAATTATTGGATGATACAAATGAAAATACCTCCTTTCTATATATAGGAGTCTAAGGGGTCATAATAGAATCAAGCAAACATAACAATAAAAATGTAAGGGCATATAATAAAAATAGTGGGCTTCTATGGGTACAATAAAAACATATGGGGCACTACATGGGTACATCAATATAATAAAGGGGGTGGTACTAATACAATAAGGGGTGTATGCGAGTAGTGATAGGCGCCTACATGCCCTCTCCTTCAAAAGTGTTGTCCTCACACTTGAGTAGTTTTGAAGGGCTTTTGTATAAAATCTTGTACTCCCATGTGGAATCTTTAGCAGGTAAGTTCTTCCACTTGATGAGATACTCTAAAATTGATCGATTTCGTAGTTGTCGGGTTCTTGTTTCTATGACTGCTCTAGGTTCCAATATGAATTTTGCTTCTTCTTAAATTTCTAGCAATACTGTTTGAATTGGGATCTTTTGCAACTTTTGAATAAGTGGTCGTACTTCTTCATCCTTCTTCAAGTAATCCCTTGCTTCATTTATACAATCTTCTTGAATAATAGAAATAGCACAAAGCAATGATTCCACATCCTCATCCTTTCTTGAGAGTGCATCTGCAACAAAATTTTTCTTCTCTTTTCTATAGATGATGTCAAAGTCATAACCCAACATATTTGTGACCCACTTTTTTTGTTCTTCTAAAGATAATAGTTGTTCTAAAAGGTATTTAAGACTACCATGATCCATTTTTATCTTGAAGTGTCTTCCCATTTAGTAAGGTCGCCATTTCTTAAGTGCATATAGTATTTCCAACATTTCCTTTTCATAAATAGCTTGCTTGAGATGCAGCAGTAAAAATACCCAATCACCTACATCAAAACATTTTTCACTACGATGTTCATCTACCTGTTGTTTCATTCGATTTTGCACCAAAGTGGCATTGTCCTTTAAAAGTTGGAGAACTTGTTGTTGATGCTCGATGTGATCTTTCACTGCTTGAACCTTTTTCTTCTTGATATGTCCTTCTATCTTTAGAGTTTTAGGAGTGGTAATTTCTTCCAATCCTTTACAAGATATGGTCCGATTCATTTCTTGATGCTCAATGTGATCTTTCACTTCTTCAACATTTTTTTTCTTGATAGTTTGAGGAGTGGTAAGCCCGACCAATGAATTACAAGATATGGTTGGATTCATTTCTTATTTCTCGATGCAATCTTTCACTTCTTGCACCTTTTTCTTCTTGATATGTCCTTCTACCTTGAGAGTTTGAGGAGTGGTAATTCTTGTCAATGCTTTACAAGATATGGTCTAATTCATTTCTTCTTTCTCTGGGGTTGGGTCCTAGCATATATCCTCTTATTTTGATGTTTCTTGATCCTTTTCTTCCTCCTCTTCATACTCTATGTAAAATAATTTCTTCTCAACACACTTCTGTCCTTTAGTGCATTTTCTATCACAATTGTAACAAAGCCCTTTTCTCTTTTTTCTTCCAATTGTTGTGGTGTAACCCTTGTAGGTTGTGGAAGGCTAGAAGAAATAACACCTCCATATTTATAGTTGTGAGGGGTAGACTTCCTTGTTGCCATAATTTTACTTTCCACTATGTAAAAAGCCCTTTTACTCATTCCAATTATTGTAGTGTTTCTCTAAAGAAGGTGTTGTTCTTTGTATCCTCATAATGTGCTATCATTTCCTCCATGAAAGTTAACCACGTAACAAGTTGTTTATGAGAATAAAGCCCTTTATAGCATAAAAATTGATCCAGTTCTAAATATGAATATGAAATACATACCTTTTGTAACAGTGGTACACCATGTAGATCAAAACATTACTCCATCTGAAATATCCAATTTACGGATCCTTGCCATCAAACCTCCTCATCCTGCCTTTTCTTGATTTTAGGAGCTCAATATTGAAACCACTGTAACTGTGTACTTTCAGATCTTTAAGCTTTGAAATTAACATCTATAGTAGTGCTCTGCGTCATCTTTCTAATGCCACCAGTCTGATCCAAATTGGATTCTTCAAGGAAGAGTTATGCCAAATCTCCCATAGTGACTTGATTATAGATTATTTCAGTAGAGTGAACTTTAACGACGTGCCATGTGTCCTTGTTTCAACCTTTGGCTCTGAAAAATATATACAAGAAACTAAAGCCATATTTTCTCTACACCTTCTTATGAAATTTTAATCCGATGCTCAGAGAGAAAGTTATGACGATTTTCCCTAGGTCACCTGTTTGGAGTGCAATTCAGGAGTCTGCAGAAAGACCAACTTATTCACATCATATCTCCATAAATATAGCATGAAAAGCTTTGAAATTCGGGTCCGAGGTTCAGTACAATTTTGTCCCAAATGGGTTTTATTTTTCGCTTCTGAAACATCATAGATAAAAAGTTTTAGCGAAAATTCCATGACGACCTATTTGGAGCAGCAAAAGCCTAGAATCCAAAGCTCTGATACCAAATGTTATGAAACCAACTCACAAAAAGATAGAAAAGAGAGACAAACGACTTAGAATTCATCCTCTTCAAAGGGGAAACCTCCTTTACATTACACAAATGAACAATTATTGGATGATACAAATGAAAATACCTCCTTTCTATATATAGGAGTCTAAGGGGTTATAATATAATTTGAGCCAACATAACAATAATAATGTAAGGGCATAATAATAATAATAGTGGGCTTCTATGGGGCGCAATAGTAACAATATGGGCACTACATGGGTACATCAATATAATAAGGAGGTTGTACTAATTACAATAAGGGGTTACACTAGTAGTATAGGGGCCTAACAAAGTTTGACGTAAACACCATGGTCATCTCTAGGATGCCAGTTTGGGTATGAATGCACAATCTCCCTCTTCATTTCTGGGAGGAGAAAGTTCTAGCTGGCATTGGCAATAGCCTAGGACAATTTGTAAAAAAGGACTCCCAAATAATAGAGGAAAGGATTTTCACCTATGCATGAATATGTGTCGAGGGTGACCTCAGCAAATACCTTCTAGACAACATCCGTTTAATCCACAACAAGTGAATCTGGACATAGAGTTTGGACTACGAGAACACAACATTTAGATGTAGGAATTGTAGAAAAATAGGGCATTTACACAACTTGTGCCTAGACGCTAAAAAGGATACCAAAAGGAAAAAGAACCAAGGGAAAAAAACCAAAGGATGGCAATACCCCCCACCTGAAACTGAATAGAAGAAGAATGAAGCCCCAGAGGAACCTTTCCCACAAGAGAAAAGTCAGATACAAATGGAAGCTGATTCACAAGGAGGATCTCTACAAGACCAATCAACTGTAAAGAATCATAGGGTACAGGCCGACTTGCACCCCGACGAGGGCGACATCAATGGGATTCAGTGCCTCGACACATTAGATACCTCAGAATCGGACAAGGACAATGATAATATGCATGTGGGTCTCCATTTAGCACTGGTCTCTGCGTCTCCATCCCAAGGGGAATGGCGCAAGGTCGAAAAAAAGAAGGGGTAGAAAGCATAGCTTTCCCCACCATGTACATTATTTTCTTGATTTCTGCTCTTGATTGCTTAACATCTGGTCACTGACTTGATGTCGCTGCTTCTAGCCAGTACAACATGTAATTTTGTTAATTTTTTTATCAAAATTACACTTTCTCCTTCAAAAAAAAAATGCTATTTAAAATTATATTAATAATAAGAAATTGCTTTTAACTGATATGTAACATTTAAAAAATATTTCAATGTGAATAAATAAAACATTTAATATGTATGTTTAAGTAATATATATATATATATACCTTATTGGGGGATAAATGAGGAGATCATCCTTGGGAGCAAGGATAGTTTCAAAGATACTATCACCTCCAAATTTAAAGATAATATTTGGCTTGATAAGGAGATAGAGGGTAAAAGGAAGCTAAAATAATATAAGAAGGCGATCTTCCCCACCCTTGAGAACCAAAATTATCTTTCTATTTTGACTAGCTTGAAGAAAATAATGATCACTAAGATTAGAACTAATTCTCATGAGCTTCAAACTGAAACAGGACAGTGCTCTACTCCCAAGTCTCCCTGGGGCAATAGAATTCGTAAGCTTTTCTATAGTAAGATGGTGGAGGATGAAAACCACTTTATTTTAAATTGTATGGCCCTTACTCACATCCTCTCTCATGTCCCTAAAATCTGTCAAACTTCCAATCTTCTTGACTTGTTAAGTCATCCCAACTACAGTGATCTATTAGGACCTCATATTGTCTCTTTCTGACTATACATTTTGTTATAATGTCACCCTTTTCAACCCATATTTGAAAGTCCTTGTTAGTGTTTTGACTCAATTATTCCAAAGTTATGCAATGATTCTTCTCATCACTATATTTTTAATTATTTAACATGTAATCACGTTGTCTTCATAGTTAATCTTTGAATTGTTTAGTTGCTGAACAATTAAAGAATGATGTGCAACCCGTGTTGCTGAAACTGCCAGGAGTTGGTGGGACTATTTTTACAGTTGCTAAAATAGCAAGAACGGCACACAAATATCGAAGCTGAAATAGTTGAGATTTGTGTTCCAAATTTGACAGCAATAATGGAACCAGATTGATCACCGAGGAAGCTATTACAGTGGATGTAACATTCGTAATCTAAAGACAATATTATTGTAACGGCAATTTGTTGATGGGGAAATTGATTTCCCTATTTTTGTATAATGGGTTGAAATAGAGTTTATAATGTAAATCTTTTGTATAGATGTCTCCTCTTTATAAAGAGGAGACATCTACATTAGAGGGGGGATGAATAGATTGCAGAAAAGGTTCAATTGAAGGGATAAGACTAGAATTTTTTCTTTCTGTAACATGATACATTGATGGATGAATAAAGCTCTTGTTTTGAACATCATTTTGTAAGTTCTCATCTCCTGGAGAATCTTCTGAGAAGGACAGGGCCCACCTTCATCACAAGATTCACCCATTATATTTCTATAGTGTATTAAGTGTGATTTTTATCCATACCTTGTTGCATTGGTCAAAGTTATTTCATGATTGTATCCCTGGTGATTAAGTTTACAAAGTGAATTGGTGAGCTAGATAAATAGAGGCAGGTGTTGAAGGTTCCCACTCTGAGGATAGGGTCCTGATTCTCTATTACAGCATAGCCATTGTTTTCCTTTACAGATTTATTTCTTTCTGTTGAATTATTCCTTGAATGAAATTACGCATTCCCTGATAGATATCTCCAATAGAGTATAATTTATGTAACAAGGAGTGGAGCTTCAGTTGTTAAAGTAAGGTGTGATTTGTTGTACGACAACTTTTAGTGCTTTTATGATTGAGTACATATAGTACGTAGTTTCCTTTGAAATAATCAGACTTCCCTGGCAACAACGCCAAAATGTTGGTCACTTTAATTGCTGATTAAAGTGCTACCTAAATTGTCAGGATATAGTGCAGGTTTTAGGACTACCAACCAATGGCATTGATTAGTTCAGTCAAAAACACCTCATTTTGAATGCACAACAAGATTTTCTTCTACCAGGAGAGCGGGTCGAACCCAAAGGCAGGGGTGTTGCACTTCAGTCATTACCACCTCCATGGCCGAAGGTCGCAGAGTTTGTCAAGCACTACTTCACCTGCGAGGGACGTTACCAGGTAGTGTACCAGCACGACTTTGTGTTGTTGAATCATTTAAAACATGGTCATTTATTAAATATGCCATACTATCTGCTTGGGTATCTAAAGAATATGTCACATTATTTTGTGAATGCAAAGTACCCACCCCTCTCCCTCACTCACCATCGCTTCGTTCAGCTCCTAATCCAAAGGGTCTTTTCCCTGCACAATCCCCCTCCCCTTAACAACCCACCCTAGGAAGCTGCTGAAATCCCTCAACCGACAGCAGAAAATCTCCAGGGAGTTGCTGAAATTCCACAACCAGCAGCCGAACACCCTTAGGAAACTGCCGAAATTTCTCAACTAGTAGCTGAAGCACCCCAACTGGATGCTAGAAACCCTCAAAAGACCCTTGAAATCTCTCAGCAAACTCAAAATCTTCCTGTACAATAGTCTGGGAGTATCTTGGAATCCTCAAAAGTTTTACCACCTACACCAGTTAATCCAATTGATCTCTCTTCTGTATCTACCCATCTCTTAATATTGCCAAATCATCCACTCCCACCGCCCATATCCCCAGTGATGACTTGGATGATAATATTCCCATTATTAAGCCCAAAAGGAAAAGTCAAGAAAAGGATACACCCCCACTAAAGAGAATAACAAGGGTGTCAATTAAAGAAGCTACTAGTACTGATAATCCTCCTACCTTAAGGAAAAGTGTTCGTAAGAGGAAAACCACTATGTTGCCTGCCTTCCTGCCTCGAAGATGAACAAGGACCTCTTCTGAAACAACAACTGAGACCATCATCCCAGATTCCTTGCCCATTATCTTAAAACCCCATACCCCACCACACCCCCAATATTTACCTTCCTTTCCCTCGTGTACCGAAATGCAAGTTACTCAGAAATTTGTGACATCATTCCTTTCAGAAGATGCAGCTGTCCCAAAAGAACCAGCTGCTGATCTATCAAAAGTAGACACCTAAGAAGATAGACGACCTAGATGTAGCTACTCCACAAGAACTAGCTACTGACCTAATAGGTGTTACACAAGAACCACCTATTGAGCAACAAAAGATAGATGACCTAGATGTAGCTACTCCAAAAGAACCAGCTACTGATTCAACAAGTGCGACACAAGAACCACCTGTCAAGGAACAAAATATAGACGACATATAGGTAGTTGTTACACAAGAACCAGCTACTAGTCCAGCAGGTGTTACATAAGAACCACCTGCTGACGATCATGAATAGGAAACAGACCAAGACATAGCTACTACTGACTCAGTAGTTGACACACAAGAACCACCTGCTGAGGATGCAAGTGATGAAGTTGCCACCAAGCACCGACCCTCTCATCCAGGGACTGCAACTACTACAGAGGGCCCTGTCACTTTAGCCTCCCTTCAACAAGAAAATTAGTTTTTGAAATCTGAGATTGACGTTTATAAGCACGAGTTAATGATGACAAGGGAAGTTTATGTAAAAGAACTCAATATGTATACTTCAGCTCATGTAGTAGCTGCAACCAAGAAAAGTGAAGAAAAGGAGCAATATAATAAATACATGTTCAACGAATTTGGTGATCTCTATTCTCGAGCTAGTTATAATATAATTGAAGTCCCATTGCCTGGAGCCACTCTTGCAATTACTCTTGTCATAGTTAGAAAGGAATGCCTTGCTGTTACACAAGAACTAGTAGGGCCTTCAAAGACGTCTGGAGAAGAAATGAAACCACAAGTACCACAGCCTACCGCAGTTGTTAAAGCTGAGAAAATAGCACCAAAGTCTTCCAAGACCATGTTTACTCAGACAAAACCTCAGTGTGCAAGGACTGTCTTCACTCAGACTACAAGTTTTCAAAAACTAAGGGATACATGGAAGAAAGTGTATGCTCTGGCACAAGAAAAGGCATTACAGGAACATAAATCATTATGGCTGAATCATGTATATAGAAATTAGGAAGTCCTGAAACACTCTCGTGCACAGCATAAGGAGAATAAGGAATTGAAAACTAAACTATCTCTTAACTTTGAGTTAGCTGAAAGATTATTGGCCACCATAAAATCATCCTTTAACTATTCTATGTTTTTAAGAGAACGCTTAGCATTCCTCCAAGTGAAAGTGATCAGATATGGATGACCCCATGAGGTGTCTACACCTTAACAGCTTATTCATACTTTTGCAAAAGCATCAATTAGCGAAATAATTTGTTATGTGAACTCTATCTTCATAATGAGGCCATGCCTGAAGATAGGAAGCTTAATTTATTCCTCTTGTTGGTGACATTCAAATTAGAGACTTCGTTTCTTTCCTGGCTAATTAGCTTACGTGGAAAAATTCTTTCATGTCAGCAACACATAATGAAGAGAATTGCCTTCTCTGGATCTGAGCCGAGCCTCAGAATGCCGCTGTTTTTATTGCTCAACATCGACGGGTTTTACAAAAGCTAGGAATGACTAAGCATATCAGAAAAGTAAAGGTAGTAGTCTTAAAGCACTGCCAACATTATGTTAAGACTAAGGGAACTTTGGCCATATAAATAGACAATCTATCCTGGGAACATTGCCCTAAAGAGAGAAGGGAATACCATCCCTTTAACCCACCTAATCTTCAGGCAACAAGTTCACGAATACCTAACTATGTTAGATGTATTCAATAGTCTGCCGAGAATTGGTTGGGTTATTATTTTCATTTCCCTCTTTTTTGGCTCCCAGCACAGCAATACAAAGCTGACTTCAGGTTACCCAAAAAGGAGGAGCTTGCAGCATGGCAAAAATTTCAGAATGCCCAGGGTTTCGGAGACATGGTTGACAACACCACTTATACTTACTGCATAAGCAATTTTCACTGTAAATCCCAGTACTCTGACTCAGAATCAGAGTAAAAGTTGCATGGGGACATGCGATCCTTTCAGTTGGGGGGATGTTAGGATCTCATATTGACTCTTTTGGACTATACATTTTGTTATAATGTCACCCTTTTCATCCCATATTTGAAAGTCTTTGTTAGTGTTTTCACTCAATTATTCCAAAGGTATGCAGTGATTCTTCTCATCACTATATGTTTAATTATTTAACATATAATCATGTTGTCTTCATAGTTAATCTTTGAATTGTTTAGTTGTTGAACAATTAAAGAATGATGTGTAGCCCGCGTTGCTGAAACTGCCTGGAGTTGGCAGGACTACTTTTGCAGTTGCTGAAACATCAAGAATGGCACGCAAATCTAGAAGCTAAAACAGTTGAGATTTGCATTCCAAGTTTGACAGCAACAGAGGAACCATATCGATCACCAAGGAAGCTGTTACAGTCGATGTAACATTCATAATCTAAAGACAGTATTATTGTAATGACATTTTGTTGGTGGGATATTGATTTCCCTATTTTTGTATAATGGGTTGAAATAGAGTTTATAATGTAAATATTTTGTAATAGATGTCTCCTCTTTATAAAGAGGAGACATCTACATTAGAGGGGGGATGATCAGATTGCAGAAAAGGCTCATTTGAAGGGACATGACTAGAATATTTTCTTTCTGTAACATGATACATTGATGGATGAATAAAGCTCTTGTTCTGAACATCTTTTTCTAAGTTCTCGTCTTCTGGGGAATCTTGTAAGAAGGACAGGGCCCACCTTCATCACAAGATTTACCCATTATATTTTTACAGTGTGTTAAGTGTGATTTTTATTCATACCTTGTTAAGAAGTATTGTTTTCTGGATGTTGTTTTATCGTTGCTAAAACTATGCTTTTCCTTAATCGATTATTGCATTGGTCAAAGTTATTTCATGAATGTATCACTGGTGATTAAGTTTATAGAGTAAATTTGCGAGCTAGATAAACAGAGGCAGGCGCTAAAGGTTCCCACTCCAGGGATAGGGTCCTGATTCTCTATTACAGTATAGCCACTGTTTTCCTTTGCAAATTTATTTCTTTCTCTTCAATTATTCCTTGAATGAAATTAAGCATTCCCTGATAGATATCTACAATAGAGTATAATTGTTGTAACATAGAGTGGAGCTTCAGTTGTTAAAGTAAGGTGTGATTTGTTGTACTACAACTTTTAGTGCTTTTAAGATTGAGTACATATAGTACGTAGTTGCCTTTGAAATAATCAGACTTCCTCAACAATGGCACCAAAATGTTGGTCACTTTAATTGTTGATTAAAGTGCTACATAAATTGTCAGAATTAAGCGCAGGTTTCAATATTACCAACCAATGGCATTCATTGGTTCAATCAAAAACACCTCATTCTAAATGCACAACAAGATTTTCTTCTACCAAGAGAGCGAGCCGAACCTAAAGGTAGGGGTGTTGCACTTCAGTCATTACCACCTCCATGATTGAAGGTCATAGAGTTCGTCAAGCATTACTTCACCTGAGAGGGATGTTACCAGGTAGTGTACCAGCATGACTTTGTGTTGTTGAATCATTTAAGACATGGTCATTGACTAAATATGCCATACTATCTGCTTGGGTGTCTAAAGAATATGTTACATTATTCCGTGAATGCAACGCACCCACTCCTCTCCCTCACTCACCATCGCTTGGTTCAGCTCCTAATCCAAAGGGGCTTTGCCCTGCACAATCCCCCTCCCCTTAACAACCCACCCCAGGAAGCTACTGAAATCCCTCAACCGGCAGTAGAAAATCTCTAGGGAGTTGCTGAAATGCTACAACCTGTAGCCAAACACCCTCAGGAAACTACAAAAATTTCTCAAGCAGCAGCCGAAGCACCCCAATTGGATGCTGAAAACCCTCAATAAACCCCTGAAATCTCTCAGCAAACTGAAAATCTTCATGTACAATAGCCTCGGTGTATCTTGGAATCCTCAGAAGTTTTACCACCTGCACCAGTTAATCCAATTGATCTCTCCTATGTATCTAGCCCATCTCTTAATATAGCCGAATCATCCACTCCCACCATCCATATCCCCAGTGATGACTCAGATGATAATATTCCCATTATTAATTTCGAAAGGAAAAGTCAAGAAAAGGCTACACCCCCACTAAAGAGAATAAAGAGGGCATCAATTAAAGAAGCTACTAGTACTAATAATCCTCCTACCTTAAGGAAAAATGTTTGTAAGAGGAAAACCACTGTGTTGCCTACCTTCCTGCCTTGAGGACGAACAAGGACCTCTTCCAAAACAACAACCAAGACCATCATCCCAGATTCCCCGCCCATTATCTTAAAACCTCATACCCCACCACACCCCCAATCTTTACCTTCCTCACCCTCGCGTACCGAAATTCAAGTTGATGAGGAATTCGTGACATCATTCCCTTTAGAAGATGCAGTTGCCCCACAAGAACCAACTGTTGATCTATCAAAAGTAGACACTTGGGAAGATAGACGACCTAGATGTTGCTGCTCCATAAGAACCAACTACTAACCTAATAGGTGTTACACAAGAACCACCTGTTGAGCAACAAAAGATAGATGACCTATATGTAGTTGCTCCACAAGAACTAGCTAATGATTCAACAGGTGTGACACAAGAACCACCTGTCAAGGAACAAAAGATAGATGACCTAGAGGTAGCTGTTACACAAGAACCGGCTACTAGTCCAGCAGGTGTTACACAAGAACCACCTGCTGACGATCATGAACAGGAAATAGACCAAGACATAGCTTCTAATGACTCAGCAGTTGACACATAAGAACCACCTGATGAGGATGCAAGTGATGAAGCTGCCTCCAAGCACCAACCCTGTCATCCAAGGACTACAACTACTATAGAAGGCCCTGTCACTTTAGCCTCCCTTCAACAAGAAAATGAGTTTTTGAAATCTGAGATTGAGGTTTATAAGCATGAGTTAATGATGGCAAGGGAAGCTTATGAAAAAGAAATCAATCTATATACTTCAGCTCATGTAGCAGCTGCAGCCGAGAAAATTGCAAAAAAGGAGCAGTATAATGAATACATGTGCAGCAAATGTAATGATCTCTATTCTCGAGCTGGTTATAAGATAATTGAAGTCCCATTTCCTGGAGCCACTCCTACAATCACTCTTGTCATAGTTATAAAGGAATGCCCTACTGTTACATAAGAACCAGTAGGGCCTTCAAAGACGTATAGAGAAGAAATTAAACCACAAGTACCCAAGCCTACCTCAGTTGTTAGAGCTGAAAAACCAGCACCAAAGTCTTCCAAGACCGTGTTTACTCAGACAGAACCTCGATGTGCAAGGACTGTCTTCACTCAGACTTCAAGTTTTCAAGAACTGAGGGATACATGGAAGAAAGAGTATGCTCTAGCACAAGAAAGGGCATTACAGGAACATAAATCATTATGGCTGAATCATGTATATAGAAATTGGGAAGTCCTGGAACACTCTCGTGCACAACATAAGGAGAATAAGGAATTGAAAACTAGACTACCTCTTACCTTTGAGTTAGTTCAAAGAGTATTGGCCAGCAGAAAACCATCCTTTAACTATTCTGTGTTTTTAAGAGAACACTTAGAATTCCTCCAAGTGAAAGCGATCAGAGATGGACGACCCCACGAGGTGTCTACACCTCAGCAGTTTATTCAGACTTTTGCAGAAGCATCAATTAGTGAACATAATTTGTTATGTGAACTCTATCTTCATAATGAGGCCATTCTTGAAGATAGGAAGCTTAATTTGATTCCTCTTGTTGGTGACATTTAGATCAGAGCCTTCATTTCTTTCCTAGCTAATAAGCTTACCTAGCAAAATGCTTTCATGTCAGTAACACACAATGAAGAGAACTACCTTCTCTGGATCCAAGCCGAGCCTCAGAATGCCGCTATTTTTATTGCTCAACATCGATGGGTTTTACAAAAGACAGGAATGACTGAGCATATCAAAAAACGATAGGCAGTAGTGTTAAGGGACTGCTAACATTATGTTAAGACTAAGGGAACTTTGGCCATACAAGCAAAACAATCTATTCTGGGAACATTGCCCTAAAGAGACAAGGGAATACCATCCCTTTAACCCACTTAATCTTCAGGGAGCAATTTCACGAATACCTAACTATGTTAGATGTATTCAACAGTGTGCCGAGAATTGGTTGCGTTATCATTTTCATTTCCCTCTTCTTTGGCTCCCAGCACAGCAATACAAAGCTGACTTCAGGTTACCCGAAAAGGAGGAGCTTGCAGCATGGCAAAAAGTTCATAATGCCCTGGGTTTTAGAGACATGGTTGACAACACCGTTTATACTCACTGCATAAGCAATTTGCACTATACATCCCAGTACTCCAACTCAAACTCAGAGTAAAAGTTTCATGGGGACATGCAATCCTTTTAGTTGGGGGGGATGTTAGGACCTCATCTTGTCTCTTTCTGACTATACATTTTGTTCACCCTTTTCATCCCATATTTGAAAGTCCTTGTTAGTGTTTTGACTCAATTATTCCAAAGGTATGCATTGATTCTTCTCATCACTATATATTTATTTATTTAACATATAATCACGTTGTATTCATAGTTAATCTTTGAATTGTTTAGTTGCTGAACAATTAAAGAATGATGTGCATCCTGCATTGCTGAAACTGCCTGGAGTTGACGGGACTACTTTTGCAGTTGCTGAAACAGCAAGAATGACACGCAAATCTCGAAGCTGAAATAGTTGAGATTTGCATTCGAAATTTGACAGCAACGGAGGAACCAGATCGATCACCGAGGAAGCTGTTACAGTGGATGTAATGTTCGTAATCTAAACACAGTATTATTGTAATGGCATTTTGTTGATGGGAAAATGATTTTCCTATTTTTGTATAATGGGTTGAAATAGAGTTTATAATGTAAATCTTTTGTAATAGATGTCTCCTCTTTATAAAGAGGAGACATCTACATTAGAGGGTGGATGAACAAATTGTAGAAAAGGCTCAGTTGAAGGGACGGGACTAGAATCTTTTCTTTCTGTAACATGGTACATTGATGGATGAATAAAGCTCTTGTTTTGAACATCTTTTTCTAAGTTCTGGTCTTCTGGGGAATCTTGTGAGAAGGACAGGGCCCACCTTCATCACAATATTCACCCATTATATTTCTGCAGTGTGTTAAGTGTGACTTTTATTCATACCTTGTTAACAAGTACTGTTTTCTGGATGTTGTTTTATCATTTCTAAAACTTTGTCTTTTTATTAATCGATTGTTGCATTGGTCAAAGTTATTTCATGAGTGTATCACCGGTGATTAAGTTTACAGAGTGAATTGGCGAGCTAGATAAATAGAGGTAGGTGCTAAAGGTTCCCACTTCGAGGATAGGGTCCTGATTCTCGATTACAGCATAGCCATTGTTTTCCTTTCCATATTTATTTCTTTCTGTTGAATTATTCCTTGAATGAAATTAAGCATTCCCTGATAGATATCTGCAATAGAGTATAATTGTTGTAACACAGAGTGGAGCTTCAGTTGTTAAAGTAAGGTGTGATTTGTTGTACTACAACTTTTAGTGCTTTTAAGATTGAGTACATATAGTACGTAGTTGCCTTTGAAATAATCAGACTTCCGTGGGTTGACACTTTATGTAGCACTTAAATCAGCAATTAAAGTGACCAACATGATCTTGGTGCACTTCTTTCCCTTCTTTTTGAGCATCAAAATAAGATTCTAAAGAATCATAATAAGCTTCTTCTTCTTCTTAAGGTCTGATAGACCAAATCAGTTTTAGTAGATGTTAATCATCATCATCATTAAAAAGATATCTATTTAAAAATATATAAATAATAAAAATAATTTATA
>APFE030792997.1:60655-75550 GCA_000404065.3 Pinus taeda
TATATATATATATATTTCATAGAAACATGTTTTATAAAATATTAATAATCCCAATATCATTTTTTTTCAACTGTGGTTCATAATGACTAAGTGGTTGGTACATCCATGGTTAATAAACTGGGAAAATCGACCCAAAGGTATCTACCTGCTGACTTGTGGCAGCTACATCCATGGGCAACAATCTAGGTAGATCAACCCGAAGGGAGCTACGTGCCGACTTATCTCATCGGGCTTAGCCCTAAGTGTGTGGAGGAGATTTGACGCGATGACCTCCCAACTGGAAAGGTGCTTAGCAACTAGAACTCACACACTGATAAATGTAATATATTTTCATATCAAGACTAAAATGAGATAAAGTAATTATAAGTAAAAAAGTGTAAGATGTTTAAACCTTATAATTTTCAAATATATTTTAATACAAAATTTAAATAAACCATTTCAAAATCTATGTAAACTAATTTTTGTGGATATCAACTATATATATAAGTGGAATCTACCAAGGAATCTATGTCAGTAACACATAAAGCAAGGAAATAAAAAGTTTTTATGGTTAAAACTTTTGATGTATTCTCGTTATTTTACACTTTGTCATTTTTAGGTATGTTATTGCGGCTTACAAGTCTAAGTGTATATAATATATATAAGTATATATAATATAGTATATATATATATATATACTATAGCCGAGAGAGAGGACAGAGAGAGAGAGACAGAGAAGAGAGAGAGGCACTGATAGATTCATTGGAATCTACCAAGGAATGAGAGGGATGCAATTTTTTTTCAAATTTATGTTTGCACTTGAAGTAATTTGATTCCTCTTGTGGCATGCTAGATATGTACTTAAATATGCATCTATATTGGTATATATTTAACTAACATAAATCAACATTAATCCTAAATCTATTAAATTTCTTGAGCAATATTGTAGCTGCAAACATTTCTTGATATTTTATTATAAAAAATATTTACACCTTAGAAAATTTAATCTCTTAAAATAATAAAATTTATAGATTAAAAATAAATATTATATACTTTAGGTATTACTCAAAAATAAAACCTTGCCTTACATCAAAGTTTTTAGATGGTAAACCAACTCTCGAAGGGGGTCGAGTATTTGATATTTTTTTCTTCAATTTTGTATTGATAATTCAACTCTTGTGATGAATCAACTATAAAAAGGGGCCTTGAACTTTTGAATTTCTATTACAGAAATTTGACCTTTCAGGTTGTTATTTTTTAATCATTTTCATAATGTCTGTGGTGAAACCAGCCTAGATCCATCTTAACTCTAGATCTATCAAGCACCGAATGGGATCAAATCTCTCGAGGTGCAAACCTTTTCTCAGGTTTTGCATTAAAAAAGGAGGTTTTCACCTCAATAGATTTGATCCCTCTCATAGCTTGATAGATTCAGAGTTAACATGGATCTAGGCTAGTTCCTATCATGTGCAGCCAAGGAAAATCTATCGAACATATGACTAATTTTATCAATAATATGTAAATACATATAATATTAATATAATCATTTTAAATATGCTAAATATGTCTCAGATTTATTTCGTTATTTTAATTTTAAATATTCTTAGCTACCTCAGTTTGTTGAGATGATAAATATTGTTAATAACTTTAATGATGAAATAAAAATTTTGAATGCAAAGTGACAATGTAATAGTGTTGAATGATAGAAAATGTGAATAATAAGAATGTAGTCAATTACAAATAGTTTTGATTGTGATAAATCTCAAATTATTTCCTTGTACTATTCTTATTATAACCCTCGTTAGTTTTTTCATATTATCATATCGATTTTATAAAAATGATAGTTGAAATCATAAATCATTTAAATATCTAGCTCGAGCTACTGTAGTAAAGATCATACCTTGTCTCTCTTGCTCTCCAATATTAATAGGTTGAATTACTATAACACAAAAATCAATGTACATTGTCAATAATTTTTTGTGCTTACACTAAAACCAATGCACATTGTTAATCCAATCACTTTAAAATTAATGTACCATTGCACATCCAATTACGTCAAATCGGAAATCAACATCTACACTAAAATCAATGCATCTAATGCAAGCAATCAAATTATATTAGAAAATAACATATACACTGAAATCAATGCATGTAGTGAATGTAAGAAAATAGGATTAGAAACCAACATATACACTGAAATAAATGCATCTAGTGCAAGAAAACTTCTTCCCTCTCTCTCCCCTCCATTTATATCTATATCTCCCTCGATATCTTCTTTATCTCTATATCTCACCCCCCAAACTCACACGGTCTCTCACAACATACCTATTAGTCTCTCTATCCCTCCATCCCTATCTCCATCTCCCTCTTCTTCAATATATTAACCTTCCATCTATATCTCTATCTCCCCCTATCTCTCTATATGACCCCCAAAACATACACTCTCTTCCTCCAATCTATCTATATATCACTCCCTCTTCATCTCCCTCCCTCTCTCTCTCTTTTTCCCTTCTCTGCCTCTCCCCTACTTCTATCTCTCTTCCCTCTAGCTATCCTTTCTCCCTCTCTCCATCTTCCTTATCACTCATCTCTCTATGTCCACCTTTATCTCTCCATGTCTTTCTCCTTACCTCCCACTCTCTCCCACTCCATATCCATCTCTCTTTCCCTAAATCTCTCCACTCTCTCACATCCTCTCTCTCTTCCTTGCTCTCTCTCCCTTTCTCTCCCACATCTCTCTTTCTCTCTCTTTCTTAACCCTACAACCCTGTTACTGCATGCCTCTCTCTATCCTTCTCTTCTCCCTTCTCTCTATATCTCATTCTTTGTCTCATTATCTCACCCCAAAACATACACACTCTCTCTCCTTCTCTCCCTTGTCACTCCATCTTTCTCTCCACTTCTCACTCTCTGTGCCTTTTTTCTTCCCTCCCTCTCCCCCTTCTAACTCTATCTCTCTATCCCTCCCTCTCTGCTCCTCTCCCTTAAGTCCTCTCCCTTTTCCTTCCTCTCTCTCCCTTTCTCTTCTACCTCCCCCACTCTTCCCCTATCACTCGATCTCTCTGTCTCTCTCTCCCCTCCAATCCTCTCTCTTCTCCCATCACTCTATTCCTTTCTCTCTCTTTCTCTTTCACTCTCTCTCTCTCCCTCTCTTGCCTCTAATCCTATCTCTTCCCCCATCACTCTCTCTTCTTATCTCTCCAAGTGAGTTACTATATCCATCCCTTTATCCTTCTCTCTCCCTCTCTCCCCCTTCTCTCCATCTCTCCTTTGTCTCTTTATCTCACCCGTAAACATACACACTCTCTCATTCCGTATCTCCCTTATCACTCCCTCTCTCTCTCAACTTTTAAGTCTCTATGTCTTTATTATTCCCTACCTCTCTCCCCCTCCAACTCCATCTCTCTAACCCTCCCACTGTCCTCCTCTCTCTTGTACTTCCTCTCTCTCTCTCTCTCTTTGTCTCTCATACCTCCCTCTCTCTTCCCCCATCTCTCTCTCTCTTCCCTTTAATCCTATCACTATCTCCCTCCCTCTCTCCTTCTCTCTCCCACCTCCATCTTTAGGTCCTCCTTGCCCTCTTACACTCTTCTCTACCTTTCTCACTCCTCTTCCTCTCTCGCTCTTCATTAATCCAAAGTTATTCAATTTAATAATAAGAATATTATAATATATTAATATGAACAATAGTTTTAATAATAATAATAAATTTAATCTTTTAATACTAATATTAGGGTTAATAATGTTTTATTCATGGTATTATTATAATTTAGTCCATGTTATTTGGCCCATAGGCTTGGTAAATAATTAGATGTTGATTTCTAATCCTATTTGATATAATTTTATTTATTCACCATACCTCTTTATACCTATTTTATATTTATTTATTTACCATACATATTTTTTAAATATGGTATTTGGCCCATGGAATTTGTCCCATGGTATTTGGCCCGTAGGTTTCACCCAAATAAAACTTATTTTTTTGAGTTTTTGTAAATATAAAGAGGCTTATGGAGTGAAAATAAAAATGTGTTTTATTTATTTACCATACCTCTATTTTATTTATGTTTTTATTTATTTAACATAACTCTTTTCTGAGTGTTTGTAAACCTCTTCAAATTTTAAATTTATATTGTGTTTATACATAATAATAATAATAATTAAAATGGTTTTTAAATAGGACCGACATTAGATTAAAAATGTTAAATGTTAAATGCTAAACATTACATGTTAATTGTTTACGTTTACTTTAACATTTATAAAAATGATTTTAAGAACTATTACAGAATGGCTAGTTAGTTACTAAAAAATGACTAAATTTTGCATATAAACGACCATTTTTCAATCGGTGACCAGTAGTAGCTAGTTTACAATATCTTATAACGTGACCAAATTTTATTCATTTTTAGCTTCGTCATTAATTGGTTATGTCAATTTTTATCATCTAGTAGTAGACTTAGTAATTAATTTGGTCACTGATTTAGTCATTAATTGCTACAATTAATGTCCAAATATACAAGAAAGTATATTATTGTATGATCACCCGAGAAAAATAATTAATGGCCAAAATAATATGACCAAAATGTTGGTCGTGTTATAAGATACTATAAATTAGCTACTAATAGTCATATATATGCAAATTTTAGTCATCATTTGAAACCAATTAATGACCAAAGAAATATGACTAAATTTTGGTTGTGTAATAAGATACTGTAACTTAGCTACTAATACTCGTATATATGCAAAATTTAGTTGTCGTTTGTAATCACAAATTTATCTTTATTATATAAACACTAATTTAGTAGTTTATATTCATTTCATTTACTTCAACTAATAATCATTATAAACAACCAATTTAGTCATATATTTAGTTTATTTGTGTTCATCATTAATCAATATAAACTGCTAATTTAATAGTTTTACATTGATTGTATGTGTTCATTATTAATCAACATAAATTAATTAGTATGACTTTGCGACTAAATTAGAAAAATGTCATACAATGTGGATGTTCATCTAATATGAAAACATAAAGTTACATGTGTTAATTACAATATTAAGTAATATCAAGTGCAACTATAAATAATTTCAACCACATAAACTATATTATATGAAATGTCAAGTATTACAATACGAGTTTTCAAATTAATATTGTTGGACTTCAATTTACACATGAAATATTGTTTAATCACTTCAAAAGATTATCATTATGTTCACAAGGCATTATAGGTGAATTCACCAAATTTGAAGACTTGATCATCAGTCTCTATGTGTGTGTCTCATGCGAGATATTTTTTTACGGATATCACTAGACTAGTTCTCTTCTCTCCCTCTCTCTTGCTCTTTCTACATTTGTCACTCCAGTGTTATTTTTCTCCTCTTTCTTTAATTCCTCCTTTTGATCATAAATATTGATTTCCTCTTGTAAAATGAAAGAAGATATAATCCATATTATAAGTCATGAAATACGATGAACACTAGAATAAAAACTAAAGTAGACTGTAAAATATTTATATGACATATACGTCAACATCAGCTATGTCAATGTCATTTTTCCCCAGAAAAGAAGGAATGCAAACAAGTTTTCTTTAGTTGGGCGATAGTGGCCACTATGTAGCTATATGACTTACATAAACAAATCAAATATAACGTCAAAATAGAAAAATAAAATCTTGGGAACTTAATAACAATCATACCAACTAACATACAATCTAAAAAGATCCATTTGTAGATATCTCATGAAAACATATGGAAATAAAAATAGAACATAATAAATAATGTATGAGAACTAGCTAGAAAATTGTATCATAGAAGAAAAAAGTTCTCCTATGGTTACCCATATATGTGGGTGGGTAACATCTCCCAATATGACATGATATTTAGTGTCTAGAGGAAGTAAACTTCCTACTAATATAATGATTTATTGGTTGCAACTTGGCCTTGCCTCTCCTTTGTTAGTCAAAAAACTAAAAATAAGACCATCATTAACTAGTTGTAATCCATAGTAACATTTTACAATGTTTTCTACACATACATACCAAAAATGTCATATATTCCAAACAAATGGAATTTTGGAATTGTTTTTAAACCTATGTCATTTATACCCCCTTCCAATGTGTTGGTGTTCAAATATGAATCATGCAATTCACCCAATTCCACATTAAATATCAACCCAAAGTTGTACGAGTTATTTCAAGGTTGTCATGAAAAGTATATGTAGACCACAATTTCCCTACCCAATATTGAACATTCAATTATAAACTTAACAATGTGTAATAACAAGAATTGAATGTAACAAAAAATAAGAGTAACAACAAGTAATGACTATAACAACAATAAGAGTAACAACAAATTAAGACTCACAACAATACATTAATAATCATTCACAACAATAAGTAACTTAATTGAAATAAACCTATGCACACATCTATCCAACAACACCTCGCCAGGAGAGTGGGCCCAACTCCCTGATCAGGGCTATTGCAGGATGAAGGGGTCATGAAATGCTCAAAAGATCAGAATTTCATTAACCAAAAGGATATTACAATATATGTTGTTATAGAGTCAAAGTTAACATAATTCTTTGTAATCTTAACTGTCAACTTTCACAGCCTTGTAACTCCACTTATATAATTTGTTAACACTAATAGCTCCTAGAATTACAGTAGCTACCTACAATTACATAGTGGTTCCCAAAGAAAAACATAATATAAAGATAACAATGCATTGATTGAGAGGTTGGTCCACTATTGCAGTTGATGTCTCAAGATAGTACTTCCATCTTGATGGTCACCATTCGTTAAACCACGGTCTTGATCATTATTCCTCTAAATCTACAATTATAATCAAATTAGCAAGCCACTTGGGAAACGATCCCCTATGACTATGCTTCATTGATTAATGATTCATAACGACATGACAAGAGGTATTCCTCTATGGTTTATAATGTAAATTGACCGACAATGATGTAAAATGGATGCAGGAAATAGGCTAAAATGGTGGGTAAACACATGCAAATTTAGCCACCAATATCTACCCCAAACTAGTCTTTATGCATTTCCTCATGGAGCTCATCACCTGCACATATCTGTGTTGGAGTTGAGGTGATAAGCATGAAGCTATACGAGATAATATTTTATATCCATTTGTGTTCCTGGAGGCTTATATCCATATGCTTGGACCACTTCCTTCCACCAATCCTTACCTACCATGTAAGCAAGGGTATACTAATTAGCTAGCAGCCAGATAATGGGGAACTAGAAACTCAAAGCCATCCATCGAACCCCATGAAGCTACATGCATTCAATATACCAGGGTACTCTATTTAAAGCCTGAGAAAGGTTGGGGGCTCATAAAGGTTCACGCATCCTGACGACTTATGACAATAACATCCACCATTTACGACTATTGTCCTAGGCCTCCCCTTGAAAAGCAAAACTTTGTTTTGCGGACATGTCAATGCACCATTTCTAGGCTCTCATCATCTTCCCTTTCAATCCTTCGATCTCCAATAAGGTTTGGTGTCCGTTATAGAAATTCACAGAATTACAATTCTCCATCCAAAGCACAAGTGGTATGTTCACTTGATTCTCTTTGAACATGTCGAAGGCCTTCTTCCACTTATCCTGATTAATTGTGTAGGAAGTACAAGATGAAAATTGAATATCTCCCACATATGGGACTAGGTTGAATGACTGATCTTTAACGAGAAAGTAGTCATGCATTTAGAGTTTGCACATCAGATGCTAATTTTGGGTATTGTGACTCCTCAAGATACACAAAAACTGTATTAGGTCATCTATTACATGGATTATTTCCTAATGAATTATTTCTAAACAAAATAATAAATAATTCTTATGGAGGAACAAACAATAACTATGGGTAGGGGGTCAACTAGATATTACCTATTATTCTAGAGCAAACATTTCTTCCCTATCAGTCTTCAGTAGCATCACCTATTTTTCTAGTTCCTCAATTTCCTTCTACTACTTCTCCTTCTTTAATTTCTCTTTCTCTATCTACTCCATGTAATTGGTAAATATTTTTTTGGCTTTCTCATGAACTCCCCTCACTCCTTCCCAGTGAGCTTCCATAAGTATGGTCCCCCGCTGAAGGTGAGGTGTAGTAGCTTACCACTTCTGAATCTCTATGTTCATAAAATATTCTCTTTCCTCGATCAAATACAAGAATGAATCGGTTTGTGTAGTCATGGAGGTTGTGGGCATGTCCTCTATATATATTGTTGCTAAAATGGTTTCAGCCCTAGGTTTCACAACATTCTTCTTATGCCTCCCCACTTTGCTTTGTAAGAGTAGTACCTACTTCCTTATCTTGATGATTTCCATTTTTAGCTACATGTTTTCTTTGAACTGTGATTGGTACCTTTCTTTCATAGGAGGTCTTCTTTTTTCACATTTCTCAATAAATTATTATTTTACAGTCACCTCCTCAACCAGTCTCGCAGCTGGTGTGGGGTTTAGCAGATTGATGTCAATAAATTTGTCAACCAACTATTTCTTTACCCTAACCACCTTTTTTTGTTCCTCAACTCAGGGAACAACCCCAAAACCTTCTCCTTCGGGTATTTGGACGTCCGCGTCTTCCTTAGTGGCTCTAGAGTCACTGCAGGCCTTTGTGGGGTAGTGCCTTTGACACTTTTTTTTTACACCCTTTTTTTTGACACCTCCATTTCCCAACCGACTTCTCCTTCGAGTTTTGAGACCTTTGCATATTCACTTGGTGGATATGTAGTCACTACAGGACTCTGCGGGGTAGTTTCTTTGACACCCTTTTCTTTTTTTGACTGCTTTGTTTCCTGGCCATCTTCTCCTTTGGGTCTCAAGACCTCTGCATCTTCCCTTGGGGGCTTTGTAGTCATTACAAGCCTTTGTGGGGTAGTATCTTGGACACTTTTTTCTTGCGACTACTCTGCCACTTGACCATCCTCTTTCATATGCTCAAAAGTTGTTTCTAGCTCCTGCAAGTTAGTTTCAACAATAACATTCTCCTCTAATGGCCCTATGGCAACACTATCGACCATAGTTTCTCCATTTTTTTCTTTGGTCGGTATTGGTTCTTGTGTGGTAGTTTCGACCACCAATCCCTCAATTTGTGCAATTGTTTCACAAGTTGACACTAGTTCTTGTGTAACAGTGTTGATGATGTCATCATTAACTACCACGACGACTAGTCCATAAATAGTTAAAGCTTCTAAAAGTAAACTTAGCAGAAAGGTACTCGTATAATAACCTCTCTTTGTTTCTCGCAATACCATCTACAGCTTGGCCCGCACCAATTCAAATCTGGTTCTGGCAAGAGCAATACCATGGTCTCCAATCCATCTATCTAAACTATTCTATCTAGATGTATATCTACATACGGAACACCCGATCAAATAATAATTGATCAAATCTGTTCTCCTCCTCTTTGCTCATATTGTCACTCTCTGAAGATTGGGGGAGATACTTTTTCCTTCACTAGGCACCTAGGGGAATGGAACTTCCTTGCCCCTCTTGGGAAAGACGCAAGAAGCGAAGACAAAAAAATGTTTTCTTCAATGTCCATTCTCTTAGTGCCTGTTGCATCAAGCCCTCCTTCCATTTTGTTCATTGGTTGGTCTATGCTCCCTTTTTCTTTTTCTTCTTATTCTTCTTTGAATTGGTCCTCCTGCTCAACAGTCGACACTGATTCTTGTGGAGTAATTTCGACTGCAACCCTTGTTTCTTCCAAGGGTTCCTCAATCACTTGAGCAGGTGATGTTGGTTCTTGTTTATCAACACCACTTGCAACTTCATCCAAAGGTTCTTCATTTTCTTGGACAAGTGGTGCTGGTTCTTGTTTGTCAACACAACCTACAATTTCATCCAAGGGTGGTGATTCTCTTCTCAAATTGGCAATCGACACTTGTTCCTGCAGAACAACATCGACTTCATTGTCTTATACATCCATTTCTTCTACTCCCATTGGGCCAATAGGAGATGCTAGTTCTTGTGGAGAAACATCGTCTGTGGCCTCTTATGTCTATGTTGTTTCTAATCCCATTGGACCAGCAGGAAACACTAGTTCTTGTGGAGAAGCATCATTTGCAACCTCTTCTTCTTTTGCCATGAATTCTTCCACATCCTCCCTTGTAGGCATCGTAGCTGCAAGTTATTCCTCTACTATCTCGGTGAACTATGGCAAAGCCATATAATTCCAAGACAGAGCATGCACCACCAATAGTCTAACCAGCCAATGATTTGTAAGGACCGCTAATGCTTTTCGAGACTAATGAGTAGAATGCATAATTAGTTGAAGATTATTCCATAGCAAATATGGCATATCTAAAGAATGAATCTGTTCATTACGAAACTGAAGGCATACAAGAAGCTTGAAATGATACTTAAATAGGGTAGAAAATTTCCCTTCACAAGTAATATACCTCATGAGAAAATATTCAACCTCGGCTCATGACTGCAGACAATAATTTTGATCATACCCACTACCCTTTTGGATTGTTGTTTCCCTAGTCTGCAAAAACAATTCTTGGAACACTGACAAAGAAGATTTATGAGAAAACAATTTCTTCCCTCCTTGCAGTAATCTGGTGACAATCAAAATTAATTCCTCTATGATAGAAATATCCAACCCACGAACTCTTGAATGTTTTCCATCAAATTTCAATGCAAATTCAATTGTGATAGCATCATGAAATCCCCACAACCTCTCAAAATACACATGCCATCCTACATCTAAAAAGATCTTCCATGCTAGAAATATTGAGAGGGGGGTGAATCATTCTTTCTTATCAATTTTTAACCAGTTAGATTCTACCTAAAAACAACCAATCCTTCTCTTCTGGGGTTTCTTTAAATTTGCTTCTTAATGGTTCGTCATAGTTTTCAATGCCATACCAATTATGTTATGACGTATGCACACAACCAAAAATATTGTAGCTCTCCATAGCCCACTCTCAATGCTCTGTCCAAAAGATAGTCCACAATGGTAGATAGGTCCATAATGGTAGATAGTCCATAATCTGCAATCCAAACACTCTAAGGGATCAAACCTTCAACATAGTCCGAGGGCTAGTGTATCATAGTTTGACAAGTGCAAAGTCAAAATCCAAAGTTGATTGGTGCCCTAATCCGTACTCCTTTTTACACCTTCGTAGTTGGTATGAAATAGATTGTAACATAGTCCAACAGCCCAAGGTTTAACACATGTCTCCTTACTGCAGATGCATCTGAAGGTGCACATGAAAGTTACTGCAGTTGATTCACGCCCTAATCTAGTCCTCTGTGTAATAGCCATAGTCATAAACTAGCCCAGTCAAACACTAGCCACATTTAAGACTATCTTGTTGTCATTAGCCCACAAATACTTGTTGAATTCAAACACCAAAGAACACCACAACAACCACATGAATCTTGTTTAGAGGTCCACAGTCCTAGCTTTAGGTGATCTCTTCCATTATTGACCATGTTCTTTGCATAGGTGACTACCCTTCCACTTGAAAAGCTCACAAGGTGTGAACTTTCTGAGCCCTATACTTCACGATAGTTTGAATTACTTTTTTCGCTTAGAATGTTGAGTTTCTCATGTGTATAAATACCATCTTTTGGTGTAGAAAATGAATTGACATGGTGAGGTTGGCTTACTCACCAGAATTATACCCTCATCTTTAAAAAAAGAAAATCATATCTCTTAGAATATTTGGAGTTTTGGGGCATATGATAGCTCATTAGAAATTGAAAAATATGCTCCAAAAGATGGTTTGGCTCTCATGATGAGATTCTTCCTCTAAGATGGATAGATTTTTTTATTTAATGTGTCTGAGCATCTTTAGTGCAGAAATGGAGGCAGGGCTGAGTGTCTTTGAGTGTTGTGCTTCTTCATTGTTTGGTTTCTTCACTGATTACCACCTTGTCCCTGCTTTCTTCAGCATATTGACAACAATGGCAACTAGATTAACAATCTCCCCCTTTTTCATTGGATGGTAATATTTTTCTTCTCTCCCCCTTTCACATCAATGACAAAGGAGTGCTCAAGGACTCCGCTGATCAAACTACTCCTCCTATCATACGTCACCTTAACAATCAACTTAGTGTGATGCTAGAGTAATAAACCCCATCTTTTGGCGAAGCTGTTCAAATTCTTCTTGAGGAAGAGGTTTGGTGAAAATATATGCAATTTGTTCCTTACTATTATATACTCCAAATTGATGTTTTGTTTAGTCACCTGTTCACAGAGAAAATTATAGTTGATTGGTATATGTTTGGTCTTTGAGTGCAACACTCGATTTTGACTGAGACTGATAACACTTGTGTTGTCACAATCAATGGTGATTGGATATTTAGTTTCTATGTTGATATCCTTCAAAGATTCCTTCATCCATAGTATCCATTTACAACAATCTTAAACAACTATATATTCGGCTTTAGCTGTGGAAAGAGATATAGATTATTGTTGTTTGATGAGCCAAGATACTAGACAATATCCCATGAAGAATGCATTTCCATTGTTATATTTTGGATCATCCACACTTCTAGCCCAATTAGCATTAGTGTAAGTTGTCACACTAAGGGTTATGCTTTTGGGATACCAAAGACTAAAGTCACGAGTTCCTTTCAAGTATCCAAGAATTCCTTTTACAAACAACAAATGGCATTGCTTAGGAGCTAACTAAAGTTTTCATACTATTCCTTCTACTTGCATAATGTCTACTTTTGTAGTAGTTAGGTATAGGAGAGATCCAATTATTTACCTATAAAGAGTTGCATTTACTGAGGTGGTTTCATCATCCTTTATCAATTTGTAGTCTATGGTCATTGGTGCTCTCATAGGTGCATAGTCTTCCATTCCATATCTTTTAAGCATGTCTTTAAGATATTTTGTTTGAGATATGAACATGCCTGCTATGGTTTGAGATACTTGTAGTCCAAGGAAGTAAGATAATTCACCCATAATTGACATTTCAAACTCTTTTGACATATTTTGAGCAAACGTGTGGCTCATCTCATCATTATTGCTAGAAAAAATTAGATCATCAACATAGACAAGAGTGACTAGTGACTTATCCTCGTCCCTCTTCATGTAGGGATTACTTCCTTCCACCCCATTTTTGAAGCCTTGTTTTTGTAGATAATGATACAATCTTGTGTACTAAGCTCTAGGAGCTTGTCTCAACCCATATAATGAATTTTTCAACTTACAAATAAAGTATTTTCCTTCTGCTAGATAAAACCCTTTTGGTTGCTCCATGTAGACTTTTTCCTTGTGTTTCCCATTTGGAAATGTTGATTTTATGTCCATTTGATAGACTTTGAATCCTTTTGAGCAAGCAAATTCCAAGAACATCCTTACAGCTTCAATACGAGCTACCAGTGCAAAGGTTTCTTCAAATTCGATTCCTTCAATTTTTTAATAAGCTTTACAAACAATCCTTGCCTTATTTCTAATGATTTTTCCATATTCATTCATTTTTGTTTTTGAACACCCACTTGGTTCCAATTATATCTTTATCCTTTGGATGAGTTACCAGCTCCCATGTCTCATTCTTCTTGATTTGAGACATTTCTTCTTCCATGGCTTCCACCCAATGAGGATCCTTACTTGCTTGAGTAAAAGATTATGGTTTTATCATAGATAGGAGAGAAACATCATTTTTCCTTGGTGTGATTTTCATCCTTCTTCGGGATTGTATCCCCTCAGCTACATTGTCAATAATCTACTCTTCTGGGTGAAATTTTTGGACAAATTTCACCTTTGAAGGATTTTGAGATGGTTCTTTTTCCTTTTGCTTTTATTGATCTTTCTCTTCTTTTTTAGGTTTTTCTTCTTTTTGTTTTCTGGAAGGGCTTAATCAATATTCACATCAATTCTTTCCACTATATTTCTGTTAGGCCCCTATACTACTAATGTAACCCCTTATTGTTATTAATACAACCCACTTATTATATTGATGTACCCATGTAGTACCCATATTGTTACTATTGTGCCCCATACAAGCCCACTATTGTTATTATTGTGCCCTTACATTATTATTGTTATGTAGGCTCTGATTATGTTACGACCCCTTAGACTCCTATATATAGAGCAGAGGTCTTTTCATTTGAATCATCCAAGAATTGTTCATTTATGTAATGTAAAGGAGGTTGCCCCCCAAAGAGGCTTAATTCTAAGGCATTGATCTATCTTTTCTATCTTTTCTTGAGCTAGTTTCATAACATTTGGTATCAGAGCTTTGGATTCTAGGGTTTCGCTGCTCCAAACAGGTGATCGTGGAATTTTCGCTATAACTTTTTTTCTGTGATGTTTCAAAAGTCATAAAAAAAACCCATTTGAGAAGAAATCGCACTGAACCTTGCGTCAGAATTTTAGAGTTTTTCACGTGATATTTGTGGAGATATGATCTGAGGAAGTTGGTCTTTTTGCAGACTCCTGAATTACATTCCAAACAGGTGACCTGGGGAAGATCATCATAATTTTCTCTCTAGGGATCAGATTGAAATTTCGTAAGAAGGTGCAGAAAGAGGACAGACTGTAGTTTCTTGTATATATTTTTCAGAGCCAAAGGTTAAAACAGGGACACGTGGCACATCGTACAAGTTTTCTCTACTAAATTAGTCTATAATTAGGTCACTGTGGGAGATTTGGCATAAATCTTCATTGGAGAATCCAATTGGGGTCAGACTAGTGGCATTGGAAAGAGGACACATAGGACTACTATAGGTCATAGTTTTAGAGCTTAAAGATATGAAAGTACAGAGTTACAGTCATTTCAAGATCGTGCTCCTAAAATCAAGAAAAAGCAAGATGAGGAAGTTTGATGGCAAGGATCCGGTAAAATGGATACATCAGATGGAGCAATATTTTGATCTACATGGTGTACCACTATTACAAAAGGTATGTATTGCATCTTCATATTTAGAACCG
>APFE030792997.1:81694-98031 GCA_000404065.3 Pinus taeda
AAGTTGTCTCTAATACCAATTGTTTGAAATACTGATAGGGGGTAAATAAGTATTTCTTTTCAATTGTTAACCAGTTAGATTCTACACAATTTAAAAATCAAAGAAATAAATATTTTTATTATTGAAATAATAAGGAGAAATGATCCTTTTACAAATGAAGGTGTACAATGATTGTCAAGCACCAACTTGGACGTAATGAGGCTTCAATCTCTAGGGCTTTGACACTATCTTCACCAAGGCTCCAACCTCTCAGGATTCAACACTATCTTCACCAAGGCTTTGACCTTGAGTTTAGGGGCACCTACGCCAAGGACACCAATCCTTCTCTACTGGGGTTTCTTCAAATCCACTTCTTAAAGGTTGGTTGTAGTTTTCACTACCACACCAATTATGTTATGATGTATACACAACACCAAAAATATTGTATCTCTCTATAGCCCACTCTCACTGCTCTGTCCAAAATATAGTCCTCAATGGTAGATAGCCCACTCTGACTTCTCTGTCCAAAAGATAGTCCACAATGGTAGATAGCCCACTCTCACTACTCTAGCTAAAAGATAGTCCACAATCTAGAATCCAAACAGTTTGAGGGCTTAAACCTTGAACATAATCTGAGGGCTAGTGTATCATAGTTTGATAGGTGCAAATTCCAAATCCACAGTTGATTGGTACCCTAATCTGTACTCCTTTTTAATCCTCTATAGTTGGTATGAAACAAATTGTAACACAGTCCAGCAACCCAAGGTTTAACACTTGTCTCCTTACCGCAAATGTGCAAGAAAGCTACTGCAGTTGATTGCTACCCTAATCCGAAGTCCTTTTTACTTCACATTTCTCTGTCTACTAGTCGTTGTCATAAACTAACCTAGTTAAACACTAGGCACAATTAAGATTGTCTTGTTCTCATCAGCCCACAAATACTTGTTGAATTCCAACCCTAATGAAAACTGTAGCTACCACAGGAATCTTGTTCAAAGTTTTGTAGTCTTAGTTGTAGGTGATCTCTACCCTTCTTGACCCTATTCTTTGCATATCTGACTTCCCTTCCACTTGAAAAATCTCACAACGTGTGAACTTTCTGAGGCATATACTTCACCACAACCTGAATTCCTTTTTCCACTTAGAATTTTGAGTTTCTCATGTGTATAAATACCTTTCCTTCGTGTAGAAATTGAATTGACATGACCCTAAATAAGGCCAACATGAGTTGACATGTTCATGTCAGCTTACTGACCATATTTATACCCTTATATTTAAAGAAAATTCATATCTTTTAGAATATTTAGAGTTTTGGGGCATCTGATAGCTCATTAGAAAGCTAAAAATATGCTCTAAAAGATAGTCTAAGTCCCATGGCGAGATTCTTCCTCTAAGAGGGAGAAGAAATATTATGTAATGTGACTGATCATCATTAGTGTAGAAATGAAGGTAGGGCAGAATGTCTTTAAGTCTTGGGCTTCTTCATCATTTGGTTTCTTCATAGATTACCCACATGTCCCTTCTTTCTTCAATATATTGACATCAATCACAACTAGATTATCATGCCATATGTCTGGATTGCATCGAACATGCACTGTGTTTTTTGGTTTGTGCCTAACTGCTTGCCCACCCATTCTGAAGTTGCTCAGTAGCAACAATTGGAGTAATATCAAGAGCTTTCAGGAGGAGTTTTAGTAGGTAAATTTACAGTGACAGGGTTATGGTAGTGACAAGGTTTGGTGATAGTGAGATCTAGGAAGATAATGGTGAAATATGGAAAAATCCATAATGGATTATGGTAATAATGAGTGATAATTATGGTAATCATTTCAAAGCATCAAAAAGGACCTTCCATTAACAAAATCGTACTTATTTCAAGTCCTGACGTATATAGATAACCATGCGAAGTATGGTGGGCACGTGGAGTGTATGCACTAGCACATGGTTCCGTGGTGATAATGACAAGTCATTACTACATTTTAATTATGGAAGCTTCATATTTATTATAATACCTCCCCCAACTAAGGGATGATCATCCAAGGTCATGTCAAGTCGTGTCAAATGAATTATCGATCAAATCCACAAATTCGATTGAGTATGTACCTCACGACCTACCTTGATGGAGTAAGAACAGTGAAGGAGTAACAACATCGTAGAGAGAGTACAACACCTGAGGAGTACAAATTTTATTATATATATATATATATATATATATATATATATATATATATATATATATATATATATATTATTGATTGATGATTTTTTTTTATTTTTTATTTTTAGATGAGAGGTGCAGAGGAAGAGTTCTTTGCACTAACAATTTCAAAACTAGAAATATCAGAGAATTCTTTAATAAAGGATGCTTTAGAAGCTGGATGGCGATATAGTCTAATGTGGTGTGCATTTACTGGTAGAGGAGTGTGTGCCTCATTAATTGTTATAAGTCTAGCAGTCTCATTATCAAACACCGTGTCAACTTCATATGGTCCCATCCATCTGGAGCAGAGTCTTCCTTTAAAATATTTGAACTGGGAATCATAGAGCAATGCCAAATCTCCTATTTGAAACACCTTTTTATTAATAAGTCTGTCATGCCATTTAGTTTACTGCTGCTAAATTCCAATAGTATTCTAGAAAGCTACCAAACAAATATCATCCAACTCATTTTATTTTTGCAGTCGGTATTTCTAGGCTTCTGAAAGATTGAAACCTACTTCAAGGGTTGTCATAAGCATCCTAGTTTTGAATTCCACCAGAAATAAAGGGGGTTTCCCATAGAAAATATCCTATGGTAAAAATATTGTTGTGTTTCATCATGGTGTTCTATATGCCCAGAGTGCCTTAGTAAGCTTTTCATTCCAAATTTGATGATGGTTAGCTATGGCCTTTGTAAGAATATTTTCGAGTACCTTGTTTGTGCTATCGAGATGACCATTCGCCTGAGGGTGATATGGCGATCTTACCCTATTCTTGATTCCATATTTATGTGATGTAAAATGAACCCCTCCATCTGATACTATCTCTCTAGGGGATCCATACCGAGAAAAAATTTATTCAATTAAAAAGTGCAAGATAACCTGTTCTATTGCTTTCACAACATCCTTGGCCTCTACCCACTCTATCACATAATCTGCGTAAACTAAAATGTGAATTTTTTGATGTGAACGAAGATTGAATGGCTGAATGAAATCAATAGCCCATTTTTCAAAGGGCTCAAGATCTAGTTGAGGTTGTAACGACATCTAATATTCCTAACGAAGTTGACTCATCCGTTGGAAACTATCACATCCTCGAACATATTTCCTTGCATCACGAAAAATATAATGCCAATACTACCCCATTTGCAACACCTTCTGTCCTGTCTACTTATCTGAAAAATGGCCACCACAGGGGCCATCATGAGCAGCTTTCAGGACAAAATAGATGTAATCCTCACTTATGCAGTGATGGATTTGTTATTCGGGTCCTGTATTAAAGGGATATCCCTCTATCCATGAATAGTGGGCACTATTATGGATAATATTTTGTTGTTCAGTATATGGTAGGTCTTGAGGCACTTTTCCTATAGAAATATAGTTAGCAATATCTGCATACCACAGAGTGTGAGTAGAAATTGAAATGAGATGTTCATCTAGAAAACTATCCTCTACAGGTGTACCTTCATCACTAGTATCCATCCTAGACAAGAAATCTACAACCATATTATCTTTCCCTAGCTTATCTACAATGGTAATATCAAATTCTTGAACTAACAACAATCATCTTGTCATACGACCAGGGGTTATCAATTTATTCATCAGATTCCTGACAGTTGTATGATCAATCTAAAGTAATGCCAAAACTTTTTAATAGCATAAATAACAACCAAAAACTCATTTTCAGTTACTGTGTAGTTTAGTTTAGCGGGAGTCCAATTCTTGTTGGCATAATAGATTGCATATGGTTTCTTATCCTCCTATTCTCCTAGGACTGCCCCTACTACAATTTGAGAAGCATCTGTAGAGATATGAAATGGGAGCTTCCAATCCAGACCATGTAATATTATAGCTTTACAAGATAGTTCTTTGATTTCCTTAAAGTCTGCTTCACATTCATCTATCCACACAAACTCTTCATATTTAGGTGACAATTGAAAAAGTGTGAATGTTGTCATAGAAAATTTTTCTATAAGTTGCTTGTAATAGTTAGCATAACCAATAAATCTATGTACCTGTGTCGGTGTCTTAGGTGTATGAAAATTCAATATTACCTCTACCTTAGCAGGATCAGCCCTAATTCCTGCAGTTGAAAGAAGGTGCCCCAACACTATTCCTTCCTTCATGATCATAAGGAATTCTATTGTACTAAGAGAAACATGTGTTTTCTTGCATATTTTAAGTACTTTCTCTAAGTTTTATAGAGCTTCTTGAAAAGAATTCCCATTTTTGGTGAAGTCATACATGTAAATTTCAACATTATCATTGATTAGATCATAAAAAATTCTTAATATTCCCCTTTAAAAGGTAGCAGGTGCATTACAAAGACAAAATGGGAGGACTCATTGGGAAAAATTCCCCCAAGGGCATGTGAAGGTAGTTTTATCCTGATTGTCAGGAGTTATTTGTATCTAGTTTTATTCCCTATAATCCACACAAACCACCACTTTCCATTTTTCTTAGGAAAAATGACCACTGGGGAAACCCATTGACTATCTATATTGGATAAATAAAACCCACATCTAATAACTTCTACAATTCATCTTTGACAATTTTTTTAAGGCAAGATTCATTCTTCACTGTGGCTGCCTAACATGTCGACGTTCTTCTTAATGTATATGTGATGAGTCCATAAATCAGTAGGGATTCCTTTCATATCTATATACTCCCAAGAAAAGGATTCTTTATATTCTCGAAGGATCTTCAGCAACTGTTTGGTTTGGGAGGGAGAAAGGGTAGGATTAATATTCATCATTTTCTCTGGTTCAATTTCTACGGAAATACTATCATGGGGTACAATTATAGGAATATTTCCAACTTCTATTTCTAGTTCAATATCCTCCTACACACTTCAACTCATGAAAGATTCGAATAGATGGTGGGTCCAGTTAGAAACAGAGTTGGGACTACTGAGAAAAGTGCTAATGGCATCATCCTCCATTTCATCCTTGAAACAAGGAGCCTTACTAATGGTAAGGATAGATCTAACTTCCTCATTCTCAGATTCAGTCTCTTTCATAGGTAGAGATTTTTGTGTCAAGATCAATCTTGGTTTCTCTGACAAACTTGGTTTAGTAGGTGGGTAGAGGATAACATTATTTGTAACTTCCCCATTGGATATTACCATATTTCCATACTAAAACCCAATGTAAGCATCTGCGATCGCAAGCCAAGGTATTCATAAAATCAAAGGATATCCACCAGCTGGGGATTGAGTATCTAAAATGAAAAGGTTGACAGTACATTTCCATGACTATACTAAAATAGTTATACCTTACAGCTTCCCTACGAGTCTTATAGTAGACAAATCTACCAATTCTAAGATGGTGGGAGTTGGTTTAAGGTTTCACAGACCTAAGGTAATCATAGTTTCAGAGGTTATGATGTTAATTACTACCCCCAAATCTACTAGAATATTTGGGATATCAACCCCATTAGTCTGTATTGTCATAATTCGGTTGCCTGGATCCCGATATTTAATAGGTTTAGGCTTCCCTAGCATTATTCCTGATAGTTTTCCCATAACGTAAATAGTGAGTGGACCCTTTGGTTTTGTATCAAGTTTCTTAGAGCAATATCCTTTAATTTTTTTGGCATAAATTGGTAAGTCCTTCATATCCTGAAGTAATGGGTTGTTGACAAATAAATTATGCAGTTCCCTTACAAAGTCAAATTCAAGACAAGGACTTTGTTTGCTCAATGATAATCTCTTGAGATAAGGTGGACCAATCTGACATCTTCTAGTAACAATTTTTTGTGAAGGGATTTTTTGTTTGATACAAATTTTTATTGACTCGTCCCCAATTATTCTAGTAGAATCTCTAATTTCTTGTACTAAGACTTCATCATCAGTATGTTCAACAATTATTAGTGAAATCTGAGTATACACCACCCAACCAGATCAAAGATTCAATTTGTTACATTATGCAGTGGAAATACTATATGTAAGGAGGTTTATTTTCTTAACCTATTGAGCCTGTCTATTGTTTAGATTTTTATTGGATTGAACACGCAGTTGTGGATGAAGACGAGGATTACTAGTGGACATGTTATAAGGTAGTTGTAGCTACTATTGTGGCATAGTTTGGGAGAATTTTCCCGAAGAAGGAGGAGGAGGTCCAAGCCAATTCTGGGACCATGAAGGGTTTGGACTAGATTAAGGGTACCATGGTTTCCAAGGCATTGGATATTGATAAGGTTGTAGCCATGAGGGAAAAAGGGTATACAATGAGACCCAAAATTCAAATTATTAAAATAATAATAAGGGTCTTGCGGCATACCTTGATTCATGTTATGTTGTCATGGTTACCATGGTTTCTTTGATCACATAGAATACAACTGATATACCTCTTCATTTGTTCCCTGAAAAACTGCCTTCAACCCAGGAAGAGATGGACAAGTGCTAGTGGAATGACTTTCTTCACATATCACACAAGTCTCGATGGAATTCAATAGGCATTCCTTTAGTGCATGTTTCTTCCTGGATTGAGGGCAGAAAATGGAAACAACCTTATCTCCTTATATATGCTTCTATTTCACCTAAAAAATGTCTAGTTATGATGATAGTCTGCACAGGATATTGATTCTCAATTTTTCCAACAAGTTCCCAATTCCTGATTTTGTAACTCCACCGCTAGATGTCTTGAGAGTTTGAATCTCGTACTTATATGTCACATCTCTTGATGAAACTTGATGCACAATTCACATATGGCATTAAATTCCTCTTGTGATATGCCTCATTTTCCTACTACATTCAATAGTTCCAAAGATTCCTCCCTTAATGCCTGAAGAAATATTATTTTCAAGATGTTCTTATCTAGATAATGATGGCTTGATCTCTGCTAACTATATTGAAAATTATGCACAATATTCTCCATGTTCTCATCCTATTTCTGCATAATCTTAAATATTTCTTCCTTCACATCTCAGGATTTGCAATAGTCTTGATATTTCTTAAGGAAAATCATCTTCATTTCATCCCATGTAGTAATATATTCTGCCCCTAAACCCATAAACCATCTTAAAGTTGTTCCCTTCAAAGTATGAGGGAATATATTAATTTTTTTAGAATCAATAATATAATCATTCCCCTACAAATAACATCAAATTCAAAAAGGAATGTGTCTGGATACTTAGAAGAAAGATGATGGAAGTTAGGTAATGTCGCCAAAGGAATAGGCTTCATAGGTGCATCACCTCTGATATCTCCAATTAGGAATTGAATTGAAGAAGTCAAAGGAGCCATGAATATCTTCCAATATTCACTTCAAATCTCAATAGGTTCTAGTTCTTGTTGTCCTATAACACGAGGCTAAGGTTCTAGGACAAAACTCCCTCTATCAAATTGTGTAGAGAATTCCCTCATATCTTCTTCCACTGAACTTGCAGTATGCAGTTCCTTAAATCCTCTACTTTTTTATTCTTCTTCCCAAAATTTCGCTTCTATTATTGGGGGACGTTCAAGTTGTGAAACTAATTTCCCTCTAGATCTCGTATGAGATCTCACCCTAATAACAACTCACGACACTATTCCTGACTCAACTCTTGAAGTGATATATTGGATGTAGGTATTTTTTCCTATATCTCTCCCTTTTCTTTTAGGGGATCTTCCTCTGCCCCTTTTATTTGTATCTTTGTTCATGGACTCAGAAAATAAAAGGAAAAAAGTCAAGAAAATCGAAAGCTTGAGACCTGGAGTAGGGTGAGAAATTCCCTCCCCAAGATAAGAGAGTGGCCCCTAGAAAGAAAGCAAGAGAAAACAATTAAATCAATAACAAATTTAAGCTCAGCACCTTAAAAATGGCTAATAAAAAGTTCCCTTCCCAAGACAAGAGAGTGGTTCCTATGAAAAATACAATCAAAGCAACCGAAATGATCAAATGCTCAGGACTTGGAGCAGGCTAAAAAATTCCTTCCCCAAGATGAGAGATCAATCCTATGGTCAATACTAGTTGTACATTTGCACCTTTGATAGCCTCCCAAGCAACGATACCAAAATGTGTGTGTTTAGATAGGAATCCTGCAATACACACAATTCCACATTAAATGTCGGCCTAGTGCACTACAAGTTATTTCAAGGGTCTCATGAAATGCATATGTAGGCCACAATTTCCCTACCCAGTATTGAACATTCAATAATAAAGTTGACAATGTGTAACAACAAGTAATAAATGTAACAACAAATAAGAGTAACAACCAGTAATGATTGTAACAACAATAAGAGAAACAAAAAATGAAGACTCACATCAACACACTAATAATCATTGACACCATTAAGTAGCTTAACCAAAATAAACTTATGCACACATCTATCTAGCAAAAACTCATCAACAGAGTGGGCCCAACTCCCTGATCGGGGCTATGGAAGGATCAAAAAGTTATGAAATGCTTAGAATATCATAATTTAATTAATCAAAAGGATATGACAATATATGTTGTTATATACTCAAAGTTAACATAATTCTCTGTGATATTAACCCCCATCTTTCACAGCCCCGTAACTCTACTTATACAATTTGTTAACACTAATAGCTCCTAGAATTATGATAGTTTTCTGCCTACAATTACATAGTGGTTTCCAAAGAAAAATAGAATACAAAGATAGAAATGGATTGATTGATAGGTTAATCCACCATTATAGCTGATGTCTCAAGATAGCGATGCGAACTCGATGATCACCATTCATTAAACCACGGTCTTTATCATTCTTCCACCAAATCTTCAAGAATAATCGAACTACCAAGCCACTTGGGCAACAATCCCCTATGACTATGCTTCATTGATTAATTATTCATAAGGACATGACAAGAGGTATACTTGTGTAGTTTCGAATGTAAATTGACCAACAATGATGTAAAATGGATATAGGAAATAGGGTAAAAAGGTGCGTAAAAACATGAAAATTCATCCACCAACACAATGTATCTAAACAAATGTACCCAGTTGATTTTCTTCCTTCGTATTCATTTACATCCAAAAAAAAAATTGCTTCAAAAACAAATACATTCCCAATATATGAAGATCCTAATGCTCATCCATATGTTCCATAAATCATAAGAATTAATACTCTTTTATGATCAACATTTTACAACAATGAAGCTAAACAAAACTAATTATTCGTATAGAACAGAAATGAAGCTATTGGTATAAAACAAACAATGAAGCTACACAATGAAGCTTAATTTATATTCGTATAATCAAGCTTAATTTTTATTGGTAACTAAATAAAATAGAAACGAATTTATTGGTATAAAACAAACAACAATGAAGCTACACAAAACACTAAGTCAAACCGTATAAATTCCAAACATAATGAGAAAAGGAGAAATGCATCATTCTCTATCATGTGTTTTACCAAATAAAATGGTAAAATTACTAGAGGAAAACTCTCTTCATTAGAATGCATTTTAAGAAGAATAAATGGATATTCAATACCTTATATTATATTTTAAGAAATCCATTTGCATTCCAATTTTGAAGCACGTCCACATAAAGAAATATAACATTTCAAGTTTCCACATACATCATAGAATTTTAGGATGATACTTTCATAAACAAGAAAATGAATTAGACAGACAAATCACATACTTGTGAAAAGAAAAGGTATGCAAAGAATTGGTTATCTTGCACAAATAAAAAAATTTCATTGATTTTCATGCGGATCATTTAGCCAATACCCACTAATTGAAAGAATTGAATGCAAGACGGTTGAAATGAATAAATAGGAATACACTTTATCAAAAAAAAATTAAAAAATAAATATAAAATAAAATAAAATAATACCTCAACCAAACAAAACTCATATTGCAATAGAAAGAAGAAAATAAACCTTATTGATATGTGCATGAGTTGAAAGAGCAATGAGAACAATATCACAAGAAGGAAAGTGCGAGAGAAAATCAAATTGTACACTCTATGTTATATTAGGTACATATAAGAGTATAAATTTGGTTGATAGAAATATTTTATGAGTTAGGAGAGTGATAATCTTTCACCCACCTCATTGTAATAAACTTACATATTTCACAAAAATTTCCAGGCGAAGATGTGTTAGGTCTTTTCCAATCAAAATTTGTGACGGATGCACATTTTTCGGAAATTTCCTAGGACTTTTACTAGCCCTTATGCATCTAAGTCATAAGTGGTATGTATCTATTTGTGTCCTTTAAAATTAATAAGGGAATCCCCTTCTATTGAAATTTCATGGGACTTTCACCCATCATTGTCATTTTGTAAGTCATGAGGGGTGTGTATTTGTTTTTTCCATTGAAATTAATCAGGGAAGTCATTTTTTACTAGAATTTATTGGGACATGCACCCATTCTTCTCCCTCTGAAAGTCATCATGATGGGTATGTATTCTCCCAAAATCACTTAGGAATTACACCTTCGCTCTTCGCTTTGAGGTTCACATCATATGTTTGGGGCACAATTCCCCACCACTGAACTAATGCCTCTTTGGAATGCTTTTATTAGTTAGGTTTAAATTTTTTAAAATTTATGAGATCTCATTTTGGAGCCCATGATTAAGTAACTTCTTCAATGTTTGGAGCCCTCCACTATGTATATCACTAAACTAATAACTCTTTGGAATATTTCTAATTATTTGGTTTAAATATGATAAAATTTATGAGATTTTTTTTAGATCCCACTATTACATAACCTATCTAGTGGACGCCTCCATTGTGTTTATACAAATTTATAGTTTAAATGCTATTTTACTTGCTACTATAATGACATATCTACATATATTTGGAGACTTCTAGACTTTCTGAAATGATTATGTCGTTATTCAAGGTTCAAATTTGATTCTTTAATTCCACCACATGTTATCTCAACTACTAGACCGCAATCCAATGAACATCTATTTTTTCATGTAACCATGCATTTGGAACATTAAGAACAGAGGTAGGGGGATGCCCCAATTCATGAAATTTTTTCATTCAAAATTCAAGTTTTTATAGTCAAGAACTTTGTTGGCTCCAACTAAATTCATCTAAATTTAATGTCATTTTAGTAGGGAGATATTTACTCACATCCATCTTCATGAAAATTCTAGCACAGGGGACCATCACCTTTCCCTAAAGAGGACCATCGTAGAAAGAATACAAACACTCTGAATCGTTTAGGAAATTTCTTCTACTATTTTTCAGATGAGAGGCACATGCTCTGAAATAGGCTTTCCAGCAAACAATTATAACATTTTAGTTGGGAGATATTTACTCACATCCATCTCCATGCAAATTCTAGCACATGAGACAATTTACTTTCCTGGAAGTGGACCACTAGAGAAGACACCAACTCTCTGAACTACTTATGAAATTTGTTTTACTATTTTTTATATGAGAGGCTCTAAAGCAGAAAATTATAACGTTGGAGTAGATTTACTCTCTTGTTATTTATGTTATTTATGGTGATCTTCAAGGATTATGTTCTGATTCTTAGTAAATCAAAATAACTTGAAATGAGATATGTTGTTCCTTTCCCTTCTAATTCCCCTCACCTTAAAGCTCTATGTTATGGATTATATTGTCTTAGGTAGACGATGGAGAAGAAAACACTACTGATATTTCTGCTACTGATTTTGTTTTTCATTCCAAAACTCTGACCAAATAGGTCTCTTATGTGCATTTTCCTATAAAATAAAAAATGATTAATGTTGGAATTATGATATATGTGTTGTCCTCGATGGAAACTCACTTATGAAAAAACTCACATGTCAGTTCAGAAGTGTCAGAATGAATACAACAAAATACTAGAATGAATACAGATGTGATAGAATGCATGACAATTCAGAGGAATCAGTTCAGAAGAAAGTTAAAGTTTGAAATTTAAAAGCTATACACAGGTTCTATTAAGCCAAGTCATGTATGCACGTGATTTCAGTGAAGGAAAGTAGCCTATGTTTTTCATACCATGGTATTCAAAATACCAGGGGTCCTTACCGTCGTATTGGCCCATAATAATGAGTGTGACAATGAATATTGATCCTATCATAGATTACCATGGGCACTAATGTTGTTTTGACCCATGGTATTGGATGAGGGCTAATCTATATAAAGAAGTGAACATCAAAGAGCTAAGTGTGCAAGAGAAAGAGTTTTTGATGAATACTTCAATATGAAATATATTTACATTGTAAGGACCATAATTATCATGTTAGTCTGAAATAATTATGCACCTGTGGATATAATGATGGATCATGATCACGAGAACTCAAATGACTCTTCATTGTATCATATGTTAAAGGATTGACTAGATCTGAGTACTAATGAATGTTTTTATCCTTGATTATTATAATCTGGGTCTTTCTGAAGTTCTAAAGAACTGCGCAATTATAGGTCAAAATTTGTAGATCTATACGTGGGTTGGTTTCAGGAAAAGCGCGTATACACGCGGTTTCACTTATGCAAATCACATATATAAAGTAAGGATTTTTCTATTCATAAATGACTAATCAGCCTAATCAGTGCTAATGTTTCCATGTTGTATGTCAATGATGTCCTCATGTTGATCTAGGTTGAGTGATTATGTCTAAAGTAGATCTGATTGAATGATGAAGTTGAATTTGGGTATTAATTTATTGATGAATGTTAATATTACTAGATCATTGTGATTGAAGATCAGAGACAACCCTCTAATTGGTTCATAGTGTTGCAGTAGATCTGAGTGTGATTGAATGATCCTTTCAAAAATTGCAGTGGTCAAATTTTTAGTTTTTAGAATATTAAGATCTATATGTGTGTTTCTCTCTAGAAAAGCGTGTATGCATGTGGGTTGCCTTAAGTGGAGTAGTGTATACATTTTAGCAAATGAATGATCAAGGTTGCATTTGGTTCTATGTGTAAATGTAGCATTTTGAGCAATTATGTGTACTAGTTACAGGGATATGACTCTTCCAATTGATTGGTTAAGTTTTGTTTATGTAGTAGTTTTTTGGGTTTTAGTGATTAGTTGTGTCAGAGATTGATGATTGTTTTTGAGCATAAGTGTTGATATTGGATCTAGTCTAAAATTTGATGAAGCATCGTCCATGGATATTGATGAGGGTTGGAGCCTTTAGTGAGGAAGTCAAAGCTTCCTACCAGTAGTAGCTAGTGATCATATCAGGGGGTTTGAGCTCCCTTCCAGTAGGAGTTGGAGAACAAGTGAAGGTTGTAGCCTTTAGTGGGTGGGTTCCTGCGTACTAGTATGAGTCTATACTAGTATAAGAATGTAAACAGTTTTTTATATTAGTAAGTTTAGAAGACTCAAATGACAACAACACTGGTTTCTACCATATTCAATTTCTGCCTTAAATCTTGGTGTTCATGTGTGTTTTATGTGTGATACTTTAACCTGTTCTTACTGCACCTATTTAATTCTTATCAAATGCCTGATAAATCTCTTACATTTTGGTTCAAAGTCTAATAGATAAAGAATTAGCTATTTTACAAAGTTTACTTGGAATACACTAGTTCCTATTACAATAGTCACGTATATACACTAATTGGGTTCAGTTAAGTCGTGTATACATTTTAGAAAAGAAAAATTGTTATTAATTTTTAAAATATTGATTCATCCCCGTAGTATTTTTCCTAATAATTGGCATCAAAGAAGGTCCTTCAAAAGAAGCTTGGTCGCTTGAAGGAATATCTTGCAAGATGAACAATCAAGAATGATCGACATCTATGAGACTACCACTTTTCAATGGAAATAATCTTATATATTGGAAAACAAGAACCAGAGCCTATCTTAAGTCTCTTAGAGAAGATGTTTTGCCAATTGTGGAAGGAGGTTACCAATATCTAGTGGAAGTTCCCATATATGCAGTAGAAAAGAAGACATATGAAGAAAATGCCAACTACCAATGCTTTGTTGGGAAGTCTAACAAAATCAAAATTTGTCAAAGTCATGCAGCTAAACACAACAAAATAAATATGGGACAGAATCATACAAATCTATGAAGGTGATACTAAGGTAGAAATTGCTAAAATTCAAACTCTGAGAATTCAATATGAAACTCTCAGAATGCATAATGATGAAAGTATTTCTAGTTTCTTTCTTTGTATAGATGAGATTGTAAATATCATGAAAAATATGAGTGAAGAAATAAAGGATACTACTTGAGTAGAGAAAATATTAAGATCTCTAGCTCCTAAATTCGAGTCAAAAGTGTCTCCCATTGATGAGATTGTTCAATTTCACGGGATCGTGACTGCTTTTGAAATTTGGAAAGGAGGTCCCTCAAAAGTCATAGAAGACACATTTAAAGCATCTACAAAGGGAAAAGAAAAGGAGGAATGCAAGGAATTAGGATACATATTAGAAGAAGATGAGCTGAACATTGTAAAGAAACATGAACTAGGCTCCAGAAGGTTCAGAGGTAAGCTTCCCTTCAAATGTTTTTCTTGTGGTAGAGTTGGTCATTATGTTGTCAAATGTCCTCATAAATATAACCATGACAAAGGGAAGGATTCTACAAAAATTAATAGGAGAGAGTTTGATAGTAGAAAAATTTATTATACTCATGAAGATAGTGATGGCTTGTCAAATAGTGAAGAAGGTGAATATGATCAAGATCTTAAATTACTCATGGCTTTTGAGTCAAATGATAAATTTGTGGGCATTAGAAGAAAAAGATTTCTTTGAAGAAATTATTCAACTCAAAGTTTTCTTGGAAGAAAACAAAGTAGCAATAGATACTTTGAAGCATAAACTCATAGAAAAAAAAGCATAATGAGAAGTTAGAATGTGAAATAGTAAGTCTAAGAAAGGAACTTGAGAAAATAGAAACTTTGAACCTTAGATTTGCTAAAAGATGTGGAACCTTAGATGAAATTATCAAGGCACAATGCTCTCCTCTTATGAAGATAGGTCTTGGATACACTAGAGAAACATCTCATCCAGAAAAGTCTTTAACCCACATGCAAAAAATATACATATTAGAATTAATGATTTAAAAATAGACCAATAAAGTAATATTTGAAATTTTTAATGATAAACCAATTAATTTAATAATTAAAAAAATATATATTTTTTAATATTGTAAGTTTTAATTAAAACAACTTATATATTCTACTTGACTTTTGTATTATTATAAATTTATTCTATCAAAGAAGTTGCAATTATCTATAATATTGTAATATAAAAAATTACTTAATCATATTAAAATATAAGATAATTATTATTAATTATCATGTCAATAATATTTATAATCATCTTAAATTGTATTTATTGTCGACCATAGAAATTGAATTATAAATTGATATAAAATATCAATTACTTATATTTATAATTATCTTAAATTATATTTATTAATTCATGAAATTGATTAATTTAAATTAACATTAAATAATCAATAAAAATTAAATATAAAAATTAAACTTATTTAAAATTAAATCTAAAAATTTAATTTAATATATTAAAAAATAATTTAATAAATTAAAAATTGTAATATTATTTAGAAATAGCATGAGAAATTAAATAATATTTAACAAATAATTTAATTTTAAACATTGGATTAATAACAAAAAAATGGCCACTTTTGACCAAATTAATAAATGTGTCAAACAAATTAAAAAGTATTAATGTTGTGGAAATTAAAAAGTATTAATGTTGTGGAAGTTTGAAAGGTGTACTGAGTTATCATCGGGCTTTGTGACCAGTGTGGTGAGAATCTGGAATCTCACCGATTCCAGCATGGTAGCAAGTAAGGTAAAAATTTCAAATCTAAAACACTTTTTAAATTTATCCAATTTATACAATCTATCTATTGTGATATTTTAATATTATGTAATTTTTTTATCTTTTAACTAGTAAATAATAAATAATGACTCTTAAATTCAATTTTATCCTAACCTTTTCCATATTTTTTTTGTCTTTAGCAATTGACATTTTATAATTATTTTAAGCACAAACAAAACTACATAGACATTACTCACTTACATTAAAAAAAAGAGCAATAACATACCACTAAATAACTCTTATTTTGAAAATATTTCAACAAAATCATTATCTATTCAATTAAATTTTATAATAATAACCTCTCAATTGATACATACATGCCTACCCACCAGGACAATAACCTGACGATGGATGAAAACAACAGTAGATGTATTCTATTTTGGCGACCATTCGTCCATACAATAATTAACTGTTTTTATACATGCGTACCCACCAG
>APFE030793000.1:0-16117 GCA_000404065.3 Pinus taeda
TTTTTTTTTTTTTTTTTTTTTTTTTTTTTTTTTTTTTCTGAAAGAGATTTAATCATGTTAAAGTCTCCTCCAATGACCCAAGGGATTTCTTTATGTCTGCTTCTGAGATATACCAGGGAGTTCAGAAATCTAAGATTCTCATCTACTCTCTGAGGACCATAGACAATCGTAACCAGGAAGGTCTCAAACATTCCCATTGGCTGAATGATAGTTGATAAGTAATTTCTCATTGCCTCCACCTCTACAATGATGACTTTTTGGGGGTTCCAAAGAGTAAGAATGCCTCCTGCTGTGTTTTCTGATTTAACTTCTAGAAACTAAAATTTACTTAGCCATTTGTTATGGATTTGTTTTATTTTTTGAATGGAGCATTTTGTTTCTTGAATGAAGATTATGTTTGGCATTGCTAGTTTCATTCTGTTACTTAGCATTCTTTGTTTTCTTTTACTACCTAGACCTCTGATATTCCATGATATGAACTTCATAGTTAAATATTTGTAAAGGAGTAATTGGTTAGATCTTTCATCTTACTTGAATCTATCATTAGCTTTCCACACTCCATCAGGAGCTCATTTTGCTTTTTTCTGCCTCTCTTCTTTCCTGGATTTTTGGTGGCTAATCCTGGATTTAATTTCATTGTTTTCACCCTTCTATGCTCCTATTTGTGGATGTTTTTACCTTTCTCTAGTCCTTGTTCCTGAGTTTTCCATAAAAACAATTGTTGTATTCTATTGCATTCTTCTTGAGGCAGAGAATATATTCCTCCTTTGGTTCCTTGCATTAGGAATCCTTCCAGATCCAAGTTTTCCTTGTCGAGGATTTCTTGTATTTCGTGCTCTTCCAGATCTGTTTCACTTTGAGTCATTTCCTAGTCCATTTCCATTCATGCTTCACTTCTCATTGCTTCTTTTTGAGATTCAATGTCCGGAGAGTGATTTATGTCCTCTTTCTTTTCTTTTTCTTTAGCATCTTCCTCCTGATCTTGATTTTCTCTTGTGATTTCTCCAGGCTCTTCTAGCACTTTAAACTTATTCTGACTGCCTTTTTTCCCCTCAGTATGTTGTTGTTTTGATCGCTTTTTTCCTCCCCTTCCTTTACTGGCCACTTTCTGAAATCTTTCAGTGTTCTTCATTGTATTAAGTTTTTCTTTGTTATATTCTTTGCTGAGAGGGCAGTCTCTTAACAAATGCCCATGTTCGTGGCATCTTCGGCATTTGAAGGGTATATGATCATAGTCTATCGCCTACACCCACTCCTCATCCAAAACTTCCAGGATAACTTCATCCGGAAGTGCTCCTGATAGATCCATTTCCACACAGATTCTAGCAAAGGAGGTATATTTTCCCCTTCTTGTGGCTTTAGAAGCTTTGACATAGCGTCCTAGTTTATTACCAATGGCAGCCAATGATTCAGTTTGCTAATAATCAAGAGGTAGAGAGTAGAGCCTTACCCACACAGGAACCGAAGAGAAAGTCTCCCTCTCTGGGACAAAGTTCATTTTCCAAGGTCCCATATAGAGACTTGTTGCAGCAAAAAAATAGGATCCTCCTTCGAATATTCTGTCTTTATCTTCGATGTTGGAGAACACTATTATGAAGAATCCTTTTGGCCCAAGTTGTAGGTCAATGCTTCCTTTAGGCTTCCAATGATACTTGATCCACGTCTGTAAAGCCTTTTCAGTGGGCCATAGTACCATGAATTTACAGATGATGGCGTAGGTTCCCATATGTTCCCTGTGCTCCTACAGAGTAGGATCATTTAATATTACTCAGGAAGTGATTTCTGCTTTTGGTTTGCAAGGTCCTTTTAGTTTTTTGTCTCTTGAACTCAGACTTTTCTCTTCTTCCTCTTTGTCCTTTGTGTTGCTGTTTTCTTTTGTTATGGTCCCATTTGTTTCCTTTTCATTGTCCCTGATTCTGTAGTTCATATTTCTTTTACTGTTTCCAGTTGGTGATTTACTTCCCCTGGCCACTGTGTCTTTGTAGGAGGGAGCCGAGCTCCCTCCCCTACCACTCTCCATTAGGACCGAACTCCGCTCGCTGTGGAACCCTAGCCATCGTGTTTCTCCCGCTCGCTCCCTAGTTAAAGTTGAATACGAGTTGTTCCTATTCATTTAGGGGAATTCTTGAGCTTTCTTATGAAAATAATGTGGGGTTTTAGTGGGTCCCCGAAGGCTATCAGTAAGGTAGAAAGGTAAGAATGTTGTATCATGCCTGCAATGTAATTGAATCAATTTGCTTGGGTCTCTAGCTGTACTAGGTTTGTTTACAAAGAAGTTTAAATTGCCAGTTATAAGAGTGCTTTAATTAACAACATGTTTCTAATGCTTCGGCGTCTGGATTTTATATTGGATCCTCATCAATGGGTGTAACAGTGACTAGCTCTCGATCTCACTTTCAATAGAGCCTGTAGTTCCCAAGGGAGCTTCTCTCCATAGGATTTAGTTATGGCAACCAAGTGTCTTCACCAACAGTGTGATATCAAAGTGAGAGGCTTGAGTGCTTCTTCTAATGAAGATGCTTTTGGTGCATAAATGGATGATAGAGATCCTACGGATATTTTGGATTATTGAAAATATGTGATGGGGATATATGATTTTCAATTGATTGAGAATTGGCTTGCAAAGATCAGTTATTCGAAGATAAAGATTGAAGGAGTGCGCATATACACGAGGAAAAGAATTTTGTTAGATACCTTAGTTGCTTAGGGTCTATATAAAATCTTTTGTGTGAGGTATGAATGATTGCCTTAGCATAGAAGTTTCTCCTGCAAGATTTGATATAGGATTGCTAGTGTCAGTATTGTAGGCTTGTCTTGGTGTTTTCATATATTCTAGCCTCTGCCAATAGTAATGGTCTGAGTTACCATAACCAACCTGAGAACATATTGAAGGGAATGATGAGCACATTAATTGACCAAGTTCAATCTAATTGTAATACTTCATAATTTTTTGAGGAAGACATAACATTTCATTCAAATATTCAGCACAAGATTAATTTCTCATAGGTTCTATTCTTTTTCAAAATATAGAAAAATAGAAAAAATATATATTTTCATGAAAATGAAACTGTAAGAATTGAAATAAAAAATGTGAGAAATGAAAATAGAATTGTAAGAAAAATGTGTTGTAATTGAAATAACTAACCTGGATATATTGTCAGATGTTTTGTTATGTTTTGTCTCCAAGGCTGGTGAAGAGTTTGAATGCATAACATGCAGCTTCAACAATGGTTGAACTTCTTTTATAGATTTTTGCACTTGAATTTAATTGGTGGTAAGGATGGACATGGATTGCAATGGCTTAATTTTGAATGTGTGATCTGGATTTAATTTGATGTGATCCAATGGTTGGGAATTTGTTATTTGTTGATCCATGTGCTTTGATCTATTTTAATGAGAAATATAATGGGTTGGGTGTCATTTATTGAAGTAATTGGGTTGGGTGTCATTTATTGAACATGTGCTTTGATCTGTTTTAATGAGAAATATAATGGGTTGGGTGTCATTTATTGAAGTTATTGGGTTGGGTATCATTTATTGAACAAAGTGGGTTTAAATGTTATTGGGTTGGGTGTCATTTATTGAACACAATGGGTTTAAATGTTGAACAATGCAGTAGTTATGGCTAACATACATTCACTTTTATTATATGCAAGTATGGATATTTATTTGGGATACATAGCTTTAGTTATGATGAGTGGGGGTTGAAGTGATTGTTACTTTGTACATCTGGAATAGACCATTTTGGAGGGATTTATGGTTTTATCTATTTTCTAGTTGGGTCAATATGGTTTGTACTCTTAAGTATTAAGATACTATTTACGGATAGTTGTGGGCCGAGTCAATGTTTTGGGAAATTTTGGGCATAAAGTAAAACATATTTGCACTTAATGTTATTTATTTTTGTTTAAATATTGGTTGCAAAAGTCTCAATTTCTAGTGGTTTGGTGGGATCAGTACTATATCAATTACTGGTCCCTGCACAACATTAGACATCTCTCCCCTATATGAAATTATTTAAATAAATTATTTAAATATTATATAAATATTTTAACTATTATATTTCAATTTTTTGGGAAGAAAATCTTATTTATTTATGGAAATGAGTGAAAATTATATTTTTTAGATACAAATGTTGTGTGTATTTATATATATAAAAAAAATGCATTTGTGAGAGTTTATATTTGGGTAGAGATTTTGTGACTAATTGCATATTTACATGTTATACAATAGTTTCATGCTGTGAATCATACTAAAAAAGCAAAAACAAAAAAATTGAAGTAGCCTTCATAGGCTTCCAAAGACTAATTATCCCAAAAATATGTGAGCAAACATAAATAGTGTAATCCAAGTTGGAAAATAGAAAGAGTAAAAGTAAAATCTTGATACTCTATAAGTTCAACTATTGTTGGTCTCAGTTTTTGAGATCAGATATATAAACAACATAGCTAACGTGAACTAGGAATAAAGTGGAACTTCTAAAATTGTACGAATGATGGTACCAAGGGTTCTATGTCTTTGTTTCTCTATGTCTCATAATGACAACGATGGCTTCCTTCAAGCAAGAGAGTACCCTCAAAGTGAGGAGGACTTGGGCTTCTAGAAATTAATCAAGGATGTGGTGATTTCAAGACAAATTGTTGGTGGTTGGGGCCTTTTCTTTTGCCTGGAACCTCCTCTAGTCTTGACAAAGACTGCCTACTCCCGTGTTGTGTTACTAGTGATGCCACCAACGCCAGTCTACTTGCTCCTTTGTATGTGCTTTCTTACAAGGATTACATATGCGTGGGCTCTAATAATTCTTGTGAAATGTTTGAATATTTTCATGTGAGAGAGACATGCTCATGATCCATGGTGAATGTAATGACAATTGAAGTGTTTGACAAAAAGCGCCACCAAGATGTGGTGTCTTGGACTACATGTATGACAACCTACACTTTGATGGGACAAAAATACCTTGTCATGTGCATCATAAACAACCAAACAGACATAACATGCAACCTATTTGACATAATACCTTAACAAGAAACAATAGCTTGGGAGTGATACATGGCATGATTTCCTGGTCCATTAGTGAGTAAGGATCTATAAAAAAACATATTCAATTTCAAAAGCAGAGAAATAGGGAATTATGGACAAAGCTCCACAAGAATTCTCAATATTTTTCAGGACTATTTCTAAAGGGTTTATTTTCATTAAGGTAAATTTGGTAGAGTCAGTGAACGTGTTGGTGACCAAACTCCAAAAGAGGATAGGAATCCCAATGAGTTACATGCGGCTCCTACACAAGGGAAGGAAATTATTGATGGAGAAATACCTCAGAGATTATGGAATCATGAAGGATGCGTCCATCTCTCTTGTATCAAGTCTATTCGGTGACACCAAGGGTGGAGAGTTTAATTTCCACAATCTTGGGTCTAAGATAGAATCTTACAATCTGTGACGCTACCAAACCAAGAATCTCAACATAACTACTTTTGACATCGGAAATTATAAAGTAGTAACTCACACATGCACAAGTATAGACATTTTTTTACAAAATATTATACAAATATGTACAACCCAATATTCGTTATATTAAACCAATCTGAATAATACAATAGTCTATGGAATACAAGATCCAATGACAATCTTGTTGTAGCCTCTATGTCGTATCTTGTCTTACTGGTCCTTGGATTTCGTTGTGCTCTCTAGTTGCCCCTTAGTTCATCAAAGGACAACACATAGAGACTCCAAGAGGGTTGCCACCTATCATTGTTGCAAGTCGCTTCTGGCACAATGAACACAAGATGATCCAATTTGCTTTCTAGGCTAGCCAATACCTGAGTTCCAAACTGCCAATCTAGTAGCCTCTTTCTTCCATCAAAGAGCTACACATTAGGCTCCAAAATTCACCCAATCATGCAACAATCAATATCCTTCTTGTATGCTTCTCTAGGGCTATTTTGGGCTATCAACACGTTTCCATCTAACAAACCAATGATGCCCAATATACTCACTATAAGATCTTCTCCTGGGAGGGACTTTCAACCATCAATAAAAGACTCCAAATGGCTCCTATATGATTATAGACAAACTGATCCAAAACTGATCCAATAACATGGATCCAACACCTACAAGAACATATGAAAGAAAATACCTTTTTATCAATGTTTAAGGTTTGTTTCTCTATTGTCAACATCAACATGGTTAGGGAAAAACCATAGTCATTTGCAACCCTCATTTTCTTCCCATATTTTATCCTCATAGCTACAATTTTCCTTCCTTGAGGGGTCATGCTAGTTTGTTGCATGTCTGGGTTGTTCTAGCCCTCAAACAATCGTTGAACCTCCTTATATTCATTGTGGCATGCCCCAAAATGGCTCCACAGGCCCATAACAACCTATTCTAAGGACAACCCACAAATAAAACAACCCTTAAACACCTCAAACCTTCACACCTGCTCCTCAGTCCTCCTTTTATGCAATTCAGTCACCAAAAGTAGTCCTAACAATGTTCCTTTTCCACGGTTTCATTATCTTACTTGCGGCCACAACAGAATTGGTCTTCCCCTTCAACAAGCTCCTCTTGTGTTGTGTTTCTCACTTTGGATGTGAGAAATGACAGTTTAATCACCTCATATTTATATCCAATATGAGGGCTCCACAAAACGTCATTATTAGGCTTGACAAGCTGTCATAAGATTTATTAACATCAATCTGACCTTGACTCTTATTGTGTAAATCCACTTCTTAAGTTCAAAAATTCATAAATCCATTTCTACAACTCGGAATCGGATTATTTTCGATGCGTCAGATTTGTCTCGAGGATTAATATCATCCTCACCAATCACATGTCGAAATGTGTCCATTGTTTTGGTCCAAATCATGATAGGTGAAAAACCCCAACCTTGGGTTCCAAGCCCACAAGTGATTCTTGTGGTTCTCCAACCTCCAAACCTTGAACCATAGGACTTGGAGTACCTCCCAAGCTATTCAAAAATCAACACTACCTCTTAGCAAGGGAGGTAATTCCAAGACTAGGAAGTAACTTATCATCATCATCATTGCTTGCAACACTCACCCAACTCTTGGCACTCACCACTGCAGCAATCCCTGTAGCATGAACTATGCCTCTCTTAGAAGTGTCACTATCACTGGAAGCATCCTGCTTCTTCTTCTTCTCCTGTAACGCTTTCCAATCCCTCCATGATTCCTTCTTGGTATATGTGGAAGAACCCTTTCTCCCCACTGACCATGCTCCCTTCTTGGGCTGCAAAGTCTCCCTCTGAATCTGCAAGCTCCCTCTAGACTTCAACTCCCTCTGAGCCTCTAGAATCTAGACCTTATTTTATGGAACTTGTACCTACCTCTCTGAAGCCTACACCTACTTCTATGGAACCTGCACCTGGTCCGCCTTCTTCTTCTTCCCATGATCCATAGGCTTTCCAGTCATTCTGTATAGACCATGCTCTCTAACTCCAATCACAATACTTATGGATCTAGAGCCTCTAGGTTTGAGTCTTGCCTTCCCATCCTAGAAAAAGACCTCAAACTCCTTCTTCTTGATCGTAGAGACAAATATCACGCTATATCTAAGTCCTGGTAAAAATAATACATCCTGGACCCACATCACTCACCCTATCTCCATCCTAATTGGCATAATTCTTGATCCTCAGATCTCCTTATGACTCTTATCACCCAACACCATGTGCAACTTTGAGTCCCATTCAGCTAGAGTCTCAAAAACCTGTTGTGACCCTACCATATGTTTCGACGCACCATTGTCCATATACCATCTGTCCTCATTGATAGTACCCTGCGAGAAATGAGAGATCATAGCAAAGGTATCCTCCTCCAATCTCTTGGTGAGAGCATCTATCTCAGGAGAAGTGGAAACACCAATGACCTGCTTCCCTTTCTTCTTCTTGGTATATCCCTTCTTCTTCATCGGACATCTCGATGAAAATGACCCATTTCACCACAGTTGAAACACTTGAATTTACTCAAGGCCTTATTTTTTTTACCCTTCATTCATGCTACAAGTGTTATGTCATCATCTGAAGCCCCCTTCTTCAGATGAATATCCTCGTCTCACAACTCCTCCTAAATGAAGTCATCCCACAGTCTATTCCAGTATGGAAACTTCTCCTTGGAAATGATCCCCTTGATGAAGGGATTCCATTCCTCACAAACCCTTTCAAAGAAATCCTCACTATATCTGAATCTGAAATAGTCACATTGATGATAACAAGCTCATCATTGACCTAAGACAATCTCATCAGATAAAAAGTCACTCCTTCACCCTATATCATCTTGGTGGACTTAAAATTATCCTCCAATACCAATAACTGGTTCTTGTTCTTATTTTGGAACAAATTTTGAAGAGTCATCCACATCTCATGTGCAGTGGTCTTCTTGGATAAATGAGATATTAGGGGATGTTTCACACCATCTAGGATGATCAATCTCGCCCTTGTATTCAAATACTCATACACTTACATCTCCTTTGGGTCAGTTGGCTTCTTGATGTCTTTCTTAGTGAACTCCCAAATCACGTTGACTTGCAAGACCAATGTGATCCTTTCCTTCCATGGACTATAGTTGGACAAACCCTCTAACCTATCCTCATACCAAAGACCATCCTGCAACTTCAACATTGTAGTGAGCCTTTCACGTACAACATGACCAACTCCCTATTAAGTTGTACTTTGTTGTGCACACTTTGATTCACTATCTTCCAAATTAGCTCAGACACCTTCTGATACCATGTTGAATTTCCACGATCTTGGGTCTAGGATAGAATCTTAGAATCTATGATGCTACCAAACCAATAATCTCAACATAACTACTTTTCACAATGGAAAATATAAAGCAGTAAATCACACATGCACAAGTATAGACAACTTTTTACAAAAGATTGTACAAATATGTGCAATCCAATCTTCATTATATTAAACCAATTTGAATAATAAAATAGTCTATGGAATACAAGATACAATGACAATCTCGTTGCAGCCTCTATGTCGTATCTTGTCCTACTAGTCCTTCAATTTCATTATGCTCTCTAGCTGCCCCTTAGTCCATCGAAGGACAACACATAAAGTCTTTAGGAGGGCTGCTACCTATCACTGCTGCAAGTCATTTTTGCTACAATGAACACAGGATGACCCAATCTGCTTTCTAGGCTGGCCAATTCCTTAGCTCCAAACTACCAATCTAGTAGCCTCTTTTGTCCATTAAAGAGCTACACATTAGGCTCCAAACTTCACCCAATCATGCAATGATCAATGTTGTTATTGTATGCTACTTTAGGGCTACTTTGGGCTATCAACATGTTACCCTCCAAAAAACTAATGATGCCCAAAACTCTCACTGCAATATATGCTCCTAGGAGGGAATTTCAACCATCAAGAAACTTCCAAATGGCTCCCATGGGATCCTAGACAAACTGAACCAAAAATGATCCAATAACATAGATCCAACACCTACAAGAATGTACCAAAGCACATACCTTTTTCTTACTACTTAAGGTATGTTTCTCTGCTATCAAACTTGACTTGGTTAGGAAAATCCATTGTCATCTCCAGCCCTTATTTTCTCCCCATATTTTCTCCTCGAAGCTTCTATTGTCCTTCCCTGAGGGGTTGTTCTAGTTTGTTGGAAGTCTGGGCTATTCTAGCCCTCAAACATTCCTCAACCCTCCTTCCATTCACTGCGGCATGCTCCAGAATGGCTCCACATGTAGTATAACTATTGGGGATATTATGGGGTACAAAGGGAGGTACCCAAGGTAATAATCAAATATAAGGATAATAGATAAGCGGGCCATAGTTAATAAATAAAGTGGTTAACCCGCATCATATAAGGGACCACAAGTTGTTAGGAATAGTAATAATGTTTGATGTTTTTATGTTTGGTTGTTGACCATCATAGGCTCATCATCTAATGTGTCAGTGTCGTTAGAGCTTTTTGAATAGCCTCCATAGTCTCTACCTGGGTCTTAATGGAAATATCCTGCAATGTAATTTTTTTCTTTTTATACTAGAGCTTCATGAATTTATTCTGCACATTAATATTGAAAGTACCCATAGATTTCATCCAAGGATATCCCAAAACAACATCCATATTATCCATATCTGAAGTATAAAAATCACAATGCAACACATACTTATCAAAAGAAATCTTTATTAATATAAAACTTGTGGTCTCTTACATGATGTAGGGTAAGAACTTTATTTATTAACTATGGCCCATTTATTTATTATCCTTACATCTCATTATTACCTTGGGTACCTCCCTTTGTACCCCATAATATCCCCCCTAGGTATATTACATTCCATCCATCTTAAACATGTTTCATCCCCAAAACATAAGAAGAACACAAATAATAATATCTACTCAAAAGAGTAGTCCATTGGTACCATGCACGTGCATCTATCCATCCAAGAGAAAGGTGAACCCTTGAACTAGCTACTACCTCACTCATTTGAGATGGAAGTTGAACTTGGTGGCTCCTCTGTGTTGATGTGTTGTGGGTGGATCATTGCACCACTCTATCAATTTTCCTAGGGTTGTTGTCCTTTTTGCTAATTTGTTGCCACCTTGTTTGTTGTTGTCTCGTTGGGTGATGTGGGTGATGATATGCTGAAGCTTCAACTGATGGAATATATTTCGTTAATTTCTCTATTATTGGTGTCTCAGAGGTGTCTGGTATTTTTTGTGGTACTTGGTTTTATGTTTTTGTTTGGATGTTGACAATCATAGACTCATCATCTGATGTATCGGTACCATTAGAGCTTTATGCTTCTACTTCCATAGTCTTTCCCTAGGTCTTAATGGAAATATCATGCAATGAAATTTTCTTCCTTTTATACCAGAGCTTCATGAATTTTTTCTGCACATTAATATTGACAATACCCACAGATTCCATCCAAGGATATCCTAAAACAACATCCATATTATCCATATCTAAAGATAAAAATCACAATGCAACACAGACTTATCCATAGAAAACTTCAAATCTTTATAAATTTAAACATCCTCATTATCAACCTGTGACTTTGCAATATGTTTTGCTAAAACTTGTAATTTTTTTGCCACATAAAAATTGATTAAATTGTACTTGCAACTAGGATTGATAGACACAATGATCTTCTCATTTTGAATACATCCATCAACCTCTAATAAGGAGATACCAACAGAAAATAACCCTTTAAGTTTCTTGTTTTCTTTCTTTCTAGTATGAGACCATTTGTCCAAAAAGAGTTTTTCAATTTTGTCAGGATGCCATAACTTCAGAATCTCAATATCAAGTGATTTCCACCATATAATAGCCTCACCTTTAGAATAATACCCTATGGAGTCCCTCCAACACCATGTGCGGTCACACTTCTGAGATTTTATAAATTTTTCAATATTCAGCCCATCATCGTTTCTTATAAAAAACATCTTGCTAGAAGCCATGAAGAGGGTTTTGAACAAATCACTTACTTTGGCAAAAATTTAAAATGGACACAACTGGATCAATAGTCCCGTCATGCTCTGTAACTCTCCCGCCGTATTTTTTTTTTGAAAAAAGAGTTGATTTTAAATCAACGATATCTCCCTCATTCAGACTCTGATTCGACCAATTTTTTTTTAAATTGGGTAATTTTTGAAGAGGATCTTAGATATACAATCATTTTTTCAAAATTCCCCACAAAAACTACAAAAATTTACTAGAGATATGTTGTCCATGAATTGTCATCAGAAAAATGTTTGCAACACAACTGATTTTTAAATCAGCAATATCTCCCTCATCGAGACTCCGATTCGGTCGATTTTTTTTTGAATTTGGGTATTTTTGGGCATATAATATAGACATGTAATTTTATTTTGCAAATTTTTCATTAGAAAGTTAAGATCTGATCTGCAAGCTCTCTGACCCAAAAATTTCTATAAAAAATAATAAAAAAAATCTCTCCGCTTTGCCCAAGAAAGTGCTCTGATACCACTTGTAATAGACCTGACATGAAAATATATGAAAATATATAATATATCCAATACTGCAATTAAAAATAAGAGCCAATACAGTAAAAAAATAGATAAATCTCATATCTTTATTAATATCAAACCCTTGAGGTAGGGTAACACCATACAATCACTCCTTAAGGAAGGAGAACACTCCACAAGCCATATGCTTGCCAATACAATAATCCTTCATATCTCTCTCAATGGGGAGTCTCTAGCCTCTATATATGCTTCATACATACAATACCATGGGTCTCTTAATACCATATATCTAATACAATGGGCTTGTCACATTATTCCTAACTACTTGTGGTCCCTTACATGATGTGGGTTAACCACTTTATTTATTAACTATGGCCAACTAATTTATTATCCTTACATCTCATTATTGCCTTGGGTACCTCCATTTGTACCCCATAATATCCCCCCTACGTATACTACATTCCACACCATTAAACATGTTTCATCCCCAAAACATAAGAAGAACACACATAATAAGATCTACTCAAAAGAGTAGTCCATTGGTACCATGCACGTGCATCTAGCCATCCCAGAAATAGGTGATTACTTGATCTAGTAGGTGCCTCGCTCATTTGAGATGGGAGTTGATCTTGGCAGTTCCTCTGTGTTGATTTGTTGTGGTTGGATCTTCACTCCTCTCCATCTGTCGTGCGGGGGTTGTTGTCCTTGTTGCTAATTCGTTGCCATCGTGTTGGTTGTTTTCTTGCTGGGTGATGTGGGTGGTGATATGTTGAAGTTTTAACCAATGGTGTATCTTTCTTTAATTCACCACCTAATGGAGCTTGATTGGTATCTGGTACATGTTGTGGCACCTGCAATTGTTTTTTATTTTCCAGTATTACTTCAACCACAGGCTCCTCATATGATGTATCAGTACCTGCAAAATTTTCTGCTTCAACCTCTTGGACTCTAACTATTTATTGATGGAAATATCCTGTAATGTAATTTTCTTCTTTTTATACCAGAGCTTCAAGAATTTCTTCTGCACATTAATATTGATAGTACCAACAGATTCCATCTAAGGGTATCCCAAAACAACATCCACATTAGCTATATCTGAAGCATAAAAATAAAAATGCAATACATACTTATCCATAGAAATCTTCAAATCTTTATAAACTTGAACCTGCTCATTATTAACCTATGTGTGCTCCATTTGTTTGGCTGAAACTTGCAATCTTTTAGCCAAATGAACATTAATAAAATTATGCTTGCTATTAGGATTGATAGACAAAATTTTCTTCTCTTTCTGAATACATCCATGAACCTGCAATAAGGAGATATTATCATAAAATAACCATTTTGTGTTTCATTCTCGTGTTGTGTAGTATGAAACCATTTATCCAAAAGGAGTTTTTCAAATTCCTTATCCGAAAGTTTGGACAACTTCTTGCTATCAACTGAGTGCCACCATATGGCACCTCATCTTTCACCCAAAGTCATACTAAACCTTTCCAATATTTCTCAGAGGTTTTCTTAAGGTCTTTTATGAATTCTTCAATAGTAGGACCATTATCTTTCCCTGTAATAAAAAAATCCTCGCTAGAAATCATGAAGAGGGATTTGAAAAAATCACTTTGACAAAAATTTAAAATGGAAACAACACGATCAATATGGTTCAGAATCCTTCTTATATCTTGTTTGGAAATAGAATGACCATTTTGCATCTTCCCATGTGATAGAAATCTCTATCTATGCACTCTGGAAATTCAGATTCGCTCTGTAACTGTCCTATTGTAAAAAAATTCTGAAAAAAGTAAATGTTGATTTTAAATCAGTGATATCTCCCTCATTCAGACTCTGAATCGACCGATTCCAATTGGGTAATTTTTCAAGAGGATGTCAGATCTGCATTTAGTTTCTCAAAATTCCCCACAAAAACTGAAAAAATTGACTGGAGATCCGCCGTCCATGAATTGTCATCAGTAAAATTTCTGCAATAGCTGATTTTTAAATCAGCGATATCTCCCTCATCCGGAATCTGATTCGACTGATTTTTTTTAATTTGGGTGTTTTTCACAAAGAATGCAGATCTACAATTTTGAATTTTCAAATTTTGCACTAGAATTTTCAGATCTGGTCTGCAAACTCGCTGCCCCAAAAATTCCTACAAAAAAAAAACTTTCTGCTTTGCCCAAGAAAGTGCTTTGATACCACTTGTAATATATCTAACTTGAAAATATATGATAATGAAAATATACCCAATAACTTCCAATAATATAAATACCAATGAAAGAAACAAAATAGAGAGACTTTAGATCTTTATTAATATCAAAACACTTGAGGTAGGGCAACACCATACAATCACTCCTTAAGGAAGGAGAACACTCTACAAGCCATATGTTTGCCAATACAATAATCCTTGAGATGTCCAAATGGGGAGTATCTAACCCCTATATAGGCTTCATACATACAATACCATAGATCATTACCATGGGTCTCTCAATACCATGTATCTAATACAATGGACTTATCACATTATTCCTAACTACTTGTGGTCCCTTACATGATGCAGGTTAACCACTTTATTTATTAACTATGGTCCATTTATTTATTATCTTTACATCTCATTATTACCTTTGGTACCTCCATTTATACCCCATAATATCCCCCTAGGTATACTACAACACAGGCATGCGTAAGCCTATTCTAAGGACAATCCACTGACAAACCAACCCTTAAATACTTCAAACCTTCACACATGCTCCTCGACCTTCCTTTTCTACAATTCGGTCACCAAATAAGACCTAACAACCTTTTTTTTCGACGTTGGTTTCCTTCTCTTGTTTGCGGCTAAGACATAATTGGTCTTCTCCTTCAACGAGCTACTCTTGTGTTGTGTTTCTCACTTTGCATGTGAGAAATGACACTCCAATCACCTCATATCTATATCCAATATGAGGGCTCCACAAAACATCATTATTAGACTTCACAAGTTGATCCAAATGGAAAATGGCATCAACTGATGGTATTCATCCACCCATGGTATTGTAAGTGGCATCCACCCACAGTATTTATCCACCCATGGTATTGTGACATCCACCCACGGTATTCATTCACCCATGGAATTGAACAGTGGTATTGTAACTAAAAAATACTATAAGTAACAAGTTGCATTTTGTAAAAGGACAGGGAATCCAACACAATGTAGTCCTTATAGTTATTATCTTATTTAATAAAAAGTTTCATTGTGGTTTTGTTTATCTGGAATTCTCCTCTTTCTCTTCTGGCAATTTCAATTTTTCAGATCTTGGCGACCTCCCCCTAAGATATGGATCAATGGTATTAGAGTAAGTTTAATGAGGGTTCCATGCATATTTCAGTTTCAATTTTTTGCAAAAATATTCAACAAACATCAGGCACGTGCTGCGACCTCCACAGAGCACTTTCTTGGGCCAAGCAGGAAGAATCTTTCCTTTTTCATTTTTTTGCAGATTTTTTTTTGGGCGGAGAATTTGCAGATAAGATCTGAAACACTTGGTGCAATATTTTAAAAAAAAAATACCATATCTAGATTCCTTATGAAAAAATACCAAAATTCAAAAAATAAATCGGCTGAATCGGAGTCTGGATGAGGGAGATATCGTTGATCTAAAATCAACTATGTTGTAGAATTTTTTCAGACGACAACTGGTGGACGATGACTCTCCTATCATTTTTTAAAGTTTTTTTGTAGAATTTAAAAGCATAGATTATATATCTAAGCTCCTCTTAAAGAATCACCCAGTTAAAAAAAAAGGGTCGAATTGGAGTTCGGATGTGGGAGATATCGTTGATTTAGAATAAACTATTTTTTTTTGAACTTTTATGATAGCGGAAAAATTGCAGCGCAAATATGAGATTTTAGAGTGTCTAGATAAGGATTTCCAACATATGGGAGGATGGAAAATGGTCCTTCTTCTTCCAAAAATAGGTTATAATAAATATTCTGAGTTATATTGATCAAGTTATGTCCATTTTAATTATGGAGCAACATTTGGAGCGGGTTTCCATTGAAGACGTGCCTTCCCACCCCACTTTAGTAGGCACCTGCTTTGTTGGGTTCTGTTATATTCCTTCCACGACTAACCTACGTAGTTAATCAGAGGGTTAGAGGGGGGGAGGAG
>APFE030793000.1:25401-54672 GCA_000404065.3 Pinus taeda
CCACTTCTTCACCCCTATGAGCATCACCCAATGCAATGAATGCTAAGTGAACTATTCAAAAATCATGAGAAATTAGTCAGTTACGACTAACTCTCATGGAAATGGTCATACGTGAATGACTTACTTAACGCAGTTGAATCCCAAAATGATATCTAATATAATGCATTGCGTAAACCCCCATACTTAAAAACAAACTTCATGCAAGAACTAGAAATTTTTGTTTTTGGGGTTTCTGAAGGGTCTCTTCCTCAAGTCATGGTCCCAAAGGGAGGATGTGAGGCCGAGACACCTACCGACAACCGTATGGTGATCTTTTTCTCCTTGCTAATCTGATAGTTGAAATAAGGCACAAATGGAAGCAAACTAAAACATAACCAATCTACGCTACACTGTTGTAATGGAAATGCAGCTACTTAAGTAAAAGAATGATTAAACCATGAATCTATGCACTACATTGTCATAATGGAAATGCAACTATTTAAGAAAATGAACGATCAAACCATGAATCTACGCTAGCATACATGTACAATAAAGAGGACCCTTAGCTTCTAGGGTTGGGCCCTAACCCAAGAGCTTCAGCCCTTTGAGTTAACTCAGTGCTGGCTCAAAACAAAACTCATTCTTATTATCAAAATAATGGATTACATCAAAATTTTCACAAGTCTTGCAACTTGAAAATAAAGTATAGTTTTACAATTGAAAATCTGAATCCTACTAAGGTCCTATGCCTCTCTACTTATACGTCTGAAGTCTCCAACAACTTCCTTAAAATTAGGCAGGCTCGGCCCCCAAACTTGAGATAAACGGGTGCTTTGACTTCCACTTGCTCGGCTACCTTCTAGTCCTCGTGATTTGGTTGTTTGTACTCCGAGCTGATGGAGGAATATTTGAATGGAGGGGTAGTAAATGAGGAGGATTTCCCTCCTATGATTCCTCTCCCTTGTCCCATTTGAGTTTTGACCAAGGTCTTTGCTAAAATTCCTTGCTTTTATCCTTTAATTCTGCATTAAATGTACATTAGACCATAAAGCAAAATATCCAACTCTAACTCATCTCATAAACAAAATATGATCAAAAGTATACAATAAGTTGTGAGAATAGTTGGTTTGACTAAGCTAGGAGGTGAATTAAGACCCATATAATTACCCAATGATGAGGCTCATCATCACCCCCCTACTGAAAGTGTTGCTCATCCTCTGAGAAACTTAGTCAATTTCCATGTCCTTCATGGCTTTGGTAGCCTCTCTAACATCCCATGATTCTGCTATGGTCTCTTCTTCTTGTTCATAGAAGTCTTCTTTCCTTTCTACTTCTTCCCACTGCCTCTTTTCCTCTTCTTATTTTATCCCTTTTAGCATCCCTAGTAGTAGTGGTGGACTGAGTTTTAGGCCTATCCAATTGACCTTCAACCTTTGCTTTGATTTCTTATACATTGGTGTCCTATTGAGTGCCTCTCTCAACCTTTGAGGGGAGTGATATTCTCTGATCTTCAAGTTGTGTGGTAGTGTGTTCCATCTTCGTAAGAAGGCATGTGTACTATCTTCTCCTAGTAGGCTAAACATATCTTCAAAATGGGAAATTGCTTGCTCTTAGACAGCAAGATATCTAGGTGCCAGCTAAGGATCATTTGCAATTAGATTATGGGTGATGATTAGGGCCATGGGATTTGATTGTTTAGCTTTGATGAAAAGAGGTTCATTTTTCTCTTTGGCCAATATTCTTTTCATCTCTGCAACCCTTGACTCCTCATGGTTCATCGATGATGCCAAAGCCATTAACTTTAGATCTCCTAGCTTGACATTAGGATCCCAAACATTCATGTCTGTGAGGGCCATGCTGTGAAAGTAAAACTCAGCCATTTTGGCCCTATCCTCTAGTGTACTTTAGTCACCAAGATTAATAAACTGCCTGTAGTCCTAAAATGGCATGGTGCCCCTTTGTGCTAGTGTTTTAATCTAAAATTGCAGCCATTGTTCTCTCAGGTAAAGACCATAGGATCTAGCTGGCATCCTACACTGGATGGCCTCCAAGGAGAGGCTGACCATACATGCTAGTTGATTTTCCCTTTCCTGTAGCTGTCCTCTTAGCCATGCATTTTCCCTCTCAAGTCGATCTCTCATTATTTCTTCTCTGTCCCTTGGTGTAGGGGAATCTTCAATCTCAACAGGGATTTTTGTTGATATTTGTGGCTTCCCTTGTTTGATTCTTGTGCTCTTTCTTTTTCTAAAATATAGAGGGGTTTGCCTCCTTATTTTCCCCTTTTTCTTGACTGGGGTGTTGAGAGCAGTGAAGGCAGTTGCTGGCTCCCTCTCAGGGGCCTCTGGAGACACCCTAGGTGAATCCTCCTCATGTTCTTCCCCTCCTGTTTCAATGCCTTCTTCCTCTCTATTTTTCTTATCTTCTTCCTCTTGTTGTTCTTTCTTATCTCCATTAGTTTCTTCCTTCGTTTCCTCCTCTGTTTCAACATCATCCTCCTTCTCTTCTCCTTTATCATGTTCCTCTGTATTAGTTTCTTCTTCATCCATCTCATCCCCATCTAGCTCTGTATCTTCTTCTTTTTGTTTTGCCTCCTCCTCACTGATAGAAGGACTAACATCATAGGTGAGGGTTTTGATGTCATCCTCTGCTAGTAAGTCTCTGAAGAATGACCATGTTATAGGGATCCTGAGGTTTTGGAGGGTATCCTCAATGAGGATTCTGATAAACTCATGGTGAGATAATTGTTGGGTTTTCCCTTCCTTTACTTTGTTGTTGGAGTCTATGAGTGATTGCATCAAGAAATTGGTTATGCTGAGTCTTTGGTGAACTGGTGTTTCTACCCCAAATCTAATTCTTTAAGCATCCTAAAATGGTAGCCATAAACAACTTTTACACTCTATCTACCATCACATGATATATATTTGATGAGTTGGTAACCTACCTCACTCCATGGGTATGACAGACTGTCTCTTCTTACTCCATTTTTATCCTCTGTGGGTTCTTCACCTTCTAAAAAGAATTTCCTTTTTTCCACCTGATTGTCTACTTTGTCTTCTTTTCTCCATGGAATTCCTAGGGGAAGTGTGGTGACCCTACTGATGAGCTCTGGGGTGAGATCTATAGTGAGCCCTCTAACTATGACAATGGCATGGATTTTGTTGTGTGGAGTGAGGGAATGAGAAAATTCTTGAGCCACCTCATCATCATACACTGTGAATTTTTTGAAAAACCCCATCCATTGGTGTCTTATAAATATTTCAAGCAATTGGGGGTGTTGTTGTATCTTCACAGTGTTTGTGGGTTCTCTCCTATTAAACCCTCGTGTCATCTTGCTTGTGAGGCTTGAGGAGGAAATGAGAGGTTTGAGACAAGAATTGTAAATTCAGGAGAAAACAAAGTTTCCTGTGTATGTAATTCACCTCCCATAGTTGTTATATCCACTATATTTTAGAGCATTTCTAGTTCATTTTCTTGTAAATGGGAATGGATTTTTCGATCCTACCTCTTTAGAATGGTGGCAGTGGATAGTTCTCGTGATATTCCCTCTTGAACCCATCTCTGCCTATCTTGTAGGCTGCCTCTGTGTATCCTATAGACCACTCCTATAGATTGTTCCTATAGGAATTCCTATGCATGCTCCTGTAGAAATTCTCTTACATAATGATGGATCCTTCCTTTCAGTGGGTGGCCAAAGTTATAAGCGTGAATTGAGTGAGGGGGTTTTGTTTCATGGGTTTACTTGGAGATAGCATCACAACTTGGGCTCAGATGTAGTAGGCTTTTAACAACAAATATAGGGGCTACTGTAGGTCAAAGGATACTAAAGAAGATATTTTTAAGATGACCATGGGTCAAGATGAATCCTTAGAACACTATAAAGAAAGATTCCAGCTCAATTACAAAGGTTCCAAGTGCGCACTTGACCTCGAGTCACTAAAGTTGGTCCTACTCAGAGGAGTAAGGGAAGATCTTTTGGATACCTTACATCTGTTAGCAAGAGGGGATATCTACAAATTACGCTATGAGGATATCAAGACTGTCTTTAGAAACCATTCTAAGGCAGCCAGGAAAAAGGGTATGAGTAGTCAACCTATAGCCAATACATCATCTTTCAACTCATCCATCAAGGGTGAAATTGGAATATGCTGGAAATTTCAAAAGTGAGACGCTGCAAACCCTTGCCTTGCAATTGGATTCCATGAACATCAAAAGGAAGCAAGAGGAAGTAGAGAGACCCTTGGCCATATTTTTTCCTAGATGCATTAGGAGGCATCCCAGGAATGAATGTCCATTGAATTGCATTGATATTTGCTTGGTCTATGAAGAAAACCACTCCACAGACAAGTGCCCTACTTTACCCGGACTCAAGGTTGTATATCAAGGAGCTGAAGGGGTCACTGAGCAGTGTTGTTTACATCAACCAAAGGAGACCTCCAAGGCCTAGACCATACCAACAGGGTATGCAAGGGTCATCCCATGCATATTACAACCCCAACCAAACCACAACTATACCTTCTTTGGGACCCCGTGCTCATACTTCCTAGTCTACACCCCCTCCTTGGTCCCATGCATCTCAGTATCATTCCCAGCTAGCCAACCAATCATTTCAACCTTATGTCCTACCACAACCTTAGTGGAATACCCCGCACCAGGGGTGGAGGCCCCAATACAACAATGCTTCAGCTCTATTGCCTCCACCACCTACCCAACCACAACTCCTACACTCTGCTCCACCCAAGCAACCCCAGATGTCTGCCCAGCCAAATCTAAACCCGAAAAATAGGCAGGCTCAACAAGTATACAGTGGAGAGACATCATACCCAGCTTATGCTGTAGAAATATAGAAGATCAAGCTAAGATCTGGGAGAATTCACCCAGATAACCAACCTCCCTCTCCACATAGGGAGGTTGAGGAAGCAAGAGAGGAAAGCAACTTTAAAGTAAATCATCCCTTTCCTAAGAGATTAGCTTAGCCACTCCAACCTATCCCAAAAGAGCTTGAACTTCTGGGAGAATTGAAAAGTCTATGTGTAAAGATCCCCCTTCTTTGAGCAATAAAAGATGTTCCCATTTACAATAATTTGATTAAGGAGAAATGATTCAAGCATCCAGGAAGAAGAAAAAGGGATGCCCCTACCAATAATGTTATTGGGAAGCTGTCTGACTTAATGTTGGGGAAGGTAATATGTCCAAAATATTTGGACCCTGGAAGCCCTGTAGTAGATGTGCACATAAATGGAACCATAATCCCACACACTCTGATCAATCTTGGGGTTGCGATTAATGTGATGACCAAGGACACCATGCTCAAGCTCAATCTCCAAGGGTCATTAAGGAAGACCACAACATTTTTGCAACTTGCAGACCATTCCACAGTCACCCCTGAGGGAATTATGGAGGATGTGATGGTCTCCATTGACTCCTGGGAGTACCCTATAGATTTCCTAGTTCTCCAACCTAAGGCTAAGCTTACTGGTTACCCTCTCATCCTCGGGAGGCCATGGTTGGCTACAACTGATGCTTACATTAGCTGCAAAGCAGGGAATATTACCATCAATAATGGGCATATGTCCAAGCAGTTAGTCCTATACCATCCTGCTCAATCTTCTCTAGAGAATGATTTACGTTTATGGTTGGAGGAGGAGGAAGAAGATGAGGCTTATTCACCACATATACATCAAAGAAGGTTGCAAGCTAGTCTTTGAAAACCACAAAGGAGGATGGATCTAGCTCTTAAAGATATAGTAAAAAAAGAACTGAAAAAATTGCTCGATGTAGGATTCATTTACCCTATCTCTAAAAGTGAGTGGGTCTCTCCTTTAGTGTTAGTTCCCAAGAAAAATGGTAAGTGGAGGATTTGTGTCGATTCCAAGGAGTTGAACAAAGCCACAAAGAAGGATCATTTTCCCCTACCCTTCGTTGACCAAGTGGTAGATGACCTAGCAAGGAAGAAGTTCTTTTCTTTCCTAGATGGATTCAGTGGGTACAACCAAATCCAAATCTACCCAAAAGACCAGGATAAGACCACATTCACCTACCCTTAGGGTATTTTTGCCTATAGGGTCCTTCCTTTTGGCCTATGCAATGATCCTGCCACTTTCCAGAGAGAAATCTTGAGTATTTTTGCTAAATTAGTACATGATGCGGTGGAAATCTATATGGATGATCTTACACCCTATGGCTGTGATTTTCAAGAAGCCCTGACTAACCTAGGCAAAGTATTTCACAAATACATTGAAATGAACCTATCTCTCAGTCTAGAAAAATGTGAATTCTTAATGACTGAAGGGACCATGCTAGGTCATTCAATATCTCAGCAAGGACTGGAGGTGGACCCAAACAAAATAGAAATCATCCAAAGGGTCCCACCTCCTCAAAAGCAGAGGGATGTTAGGAGTTTCTTGAGGTTAGCTGGATACTATCGAAGGTTCATAAAGGACTTCAGCAAGTTGGCCTCTCCTTTATTTGGGTTGTTGGCCAAATATTCTGAGTTTATATGGTCAAAGAGTTGTCAAGAGGCCTTAGACATTTTAAAGGGTAAGTTAACCACTGCACCAATTCTTCAAGGCCCAAACTGGGCCCTCCCTTTTCATATTCATGTTGATGCCTCACACAAAGCCATAGGAGAAACCTTATATTAGGTAGAGGAGAAATTGCCATATGCCATCTATTTTATTAGTAAGAACTTGTCAAAGGCTGAGCACAATTATACTGTGACCGCAAAGGAACTCCTGGATGTTGTGCATTCATTAAAACAATTTAGGCATTACATTACATGTTATCAAACATTTGTGCATACTGACCATGTTGCAATCAAATATTTAATGAACAAACCAGATGTGAATGCTAGAATTATAATATGGTTTCCTTTATTACAACGGTTTGATCTAACTATTGTTGATAAGCTTGGTAAGGAAAATGTTGTTGCAGACTTTCTATCTAGGATGAATCTGCCTACAGGTGAAGAAAGAATGGTGGATGACCAGTTACAAGATGAGCATTTTTTTGCTATTTTAGTTCTCTCCCCATGGTTTGCTGCTATAGAAAACTATTTGGTATCAGCACAGTTCCCACCAAAATTGGCCTCCAAAGAAAAGAGCAAGATAGTCAGGAAAAGTGCCCCCTTCACTTGGATTGGGGGAAATATCTTCACACTTGGCCCAAATCAAATCTTGAGAAGGTGTGTAAGGGAAGAGGAAGTTTTTGAAATCCTTCTAACCTATCATGATGGGCCTTGTGGAGGTCACTTTGTAGCAAATAGGACAACATTCAAAGTGTTACAAGCGGGCTATTATTGGCCCACTCTTCATCAGGATATGAAGAAGTACATTAGTCAGTGTGATTGGTGCCAAAGCATGGGAAAGCCTACTCCAAGACATGAAATTCCCCTACAATTTTAAGTGACTTTCGAGCCATTTGACAAGGGGGGCATGGATTCATTAGGCCTATCAATCCTTGTTCAAAGAAAAACAATACATTATTGTGTGCACTAATTATTTGACTAAGTGGACTGAAACCAAGGCAATTAAGGCAACAACAGAAGAGAAGGTGGATGAGCTCCTAAGGGAGAATGTATTCTACAAATTTGGGTACCCTAGAGAACTAGTCATAGACCAAGGTAGCTAGTTTACCTTCAACATGATTGAAGAACTGCTCAGCCATCAAAAAATCAAGCATAGGACCTGTTGGGCGTGGGATCCCCTGCAATATGTTTTTGGGGGCTTAAAGCCCAAGTTTTGTTCAATTATATTGTAGAACTTTGCGAATTGCGGGCCCAGAGTGCAAAGTGTGCAATTGAGTCATAGGGTTGTTTTCACTAAGCATTGTATTGTAAATTAGTGCAAAATCGGCCTACCCATGGTCCGCGGACCATGGGATTGCATAAATAGAGCGAGGCTCTAAGTTGTAAGAAAAGTAGAAGATAGATAGACTAGCGAAGGCATGGTTCGAGGTTAGAGTTGATTCTAAAGTGTACTGGGTCATAGTAGTAGGAAGAGGCTCTTTAGCTAAGTGTGCAGAGGCCTAGTAGAGTCTGCAACTGAGTGCACAAGGTGGAGTCGAGTCTGTACTTGGGACTGAAAGTTAATAAAGAGAAGTTTACTATGTGCATCTGTTCTTGAATTCGTATGTTGATGTTATACATTACTTTTACTTTGTCCATTTACTACGCGCAATAGATGAATACTTGTATGAATTCTTATATTTGAAAATAATCTAAGTAATCAACTAACAGAGCCTAATTAAGGAAGACTTGGGTAAATAACATGGGTCTTGCTGTGGCTAGAACTGCGCGAAGACAGTATCACAGGGCGCGGGGTACCTGTTGGTGCGCGTAGCGCGGTAAGTGTGAAGGTTGGACCACGTACCAATCACCTCATAACAGACATCTCTAGGGTGCGGAAACCTAGTTCTAGCACCCTCCCATACTACTTCAGTTGAGACCTCAGTCTGTGCTCCTCGGACTGTTGCCGAAAGGGCCAATAGTACCGGGATTTTCTTGGCTAAATCACTTCTGAACCTGGGTCAGGCCCTAATAAGCTAACAAATGGTCTTTTTTCCAGGATCGGGATCTACATAAGGGATGTTTGATGTCGTGCCACCGGAACCCAATAAAGAAGGAAATTGGAGAGTGGTTGGATAAGAAGATTCATGAATTTGCGAAACAAGAGAACATAACTCTGCAAGTATCTGAGGAAAAGTGGTTGGAGCGCTATGTGTATACAAAAATCCATGAGATTTTCTTTGCATCCTCTCCTTCTGAGCTATATGAGTGGCTCACGAAGTTAGCCAACAACCACGAAAGGTTTAGGCTCAACAAACAAATAGTGTGGACTCCGAAATTAGTGCGCAGACTAGAAGCATCAGAAGATAAGATTGTATGAGCTGTGGACCATTGGCTCGACCAGATAATAGGGGGATTTATCACTAATTTTGCGGTAGACAAGACCGTGAGCTACAACGAGGTAGAGTGACGCTTTCTCCAAGGACCGCGAGGTAAGTATATTAAATCTTTGAATACTTGGATTAAGATGCTATTGTGTGAAAAAAGGGTCATGTGAATACATTAATGTTTGGGACTACACGAAGCAGAAAAATCTACAAAAGTAGCAAAGAATTAGCAAACAGTCCCTTCATTTCACCCTCATGAGAGAGGGAGGAGGAGTTTGCTAAGGTCTCTCCGAGAAGCATGGTCAATTTGATAAGACAATGCATTCTGTGGTTACCCCCTCCACCTGTTAGTGTCGGTATCTTCATCCCTCCATCAATGATCGAAATTCTCTTTTTGCATGCATTTCTAGTGATATCCTTGTAATAAAATATTTCCAAATTTAATGAAATATGTGTTATTTACAAGCATCTTTTGTCATTACATTGGAAAAATCCATTTTTAGGGTTTTAGGTCTAGTTAGGTCTAGGGTTTGTCACCACAGTCACGCAAAAGCTCAATAAGAGTCAGTAGGCACATGAGGAGGTCAAATAAGGTCTCAAGATCAAAATTTTAATGATATTATGCTCAATAAGTAATTTTTTAATCAAAACCCTGTTTTGAGGAAAAACAACGTTTTTATTTTATATGTATAAAAATTTCATGTAATTTTAATTTTCCTATATGTAATAAGTTCAGAGTTGCTGCCTTTGGTCACCTTGCCAACTCTAGCTTCTGCAAGAAACAAAAACATCAATGCATCAATTCATAAAGCAAAGTTCAATTCATGAGTCAAGCTGCAAAAATAAAAACAGAGCTTCTTAAAAGCAAAGTGACTTTAACATTAGCAAAGTGGGTTTTGAGATGGGTGAGAAATTAAAGTCATGCATATTTAAAGTGAAAAAGGTCCTCTTTGTTATTTCATTATGCAAATTCACTCTTGGAGAACAAAAATCGGGTTTGTGGGAGAAAGAGGCAAAATCAGGCAAAAATCACAAAAATTTGGTGGCGCTATGCATCTGGGCACCGGTGCTACACACCTACCCGACACTACGCATTTGGTGCAGGTTTTACAAAGGAAATTGAACGGGCACTATGCACAGAAAGTGCACTATGCACTTGGGTGTTGGTGCGATGCATCTGTTGTTGGAGCTTCAAAACCAATTTTATCACCCTCCTCTGCCTCAAAATGCACCAATAACCTTTTGGCAAGCAGGTACACCCTCTCATCTAGTCTGGGAAGAGATTTTTTGCATCCATGGTGGTGATTTGAAGATTGAAAAACAAACGCTAGCTGTCATTAAAACTTTCTTGCCAAGCTTGTTTAGGGTTTTATTGTTTTTGTTATTTTCACTCCCTTGTGATTATTTTCCTATATCCCATCCCCCTGCACCTAGTTTCCCTAAATCCCTTCCTCTTTTCCCCTCCCATTGACACTCACCTTACTTCCTATCACCAAACCCTAAGCACTATACATAATTCCTACCATTATCAAAACCCTAATTCCTATTTCCCAAACCCTATCATCCCTGAAAACTTTATTTCCATCATCAAACCCTCATTCACGGTCCTCTTATCAGTCAATCCTTTTATCCACAAAAGAAAAACAATAGTCTTCCTATATTTGAGAAAATATCTTCATACTCATCCAAATTTGCAAGAATGGAAACAAATTTAACATATGAGAAGGATGATGAAACTGTCAGTGATTCTTCCCAAGAGGTTCATGCACCAAGAAAACCACATAGAGTAGGAAAACACATTTGGGAGGAGCCCACCACTCTCACAGAGTTACTAGCTTGCCCTCTTGCGTTAACATGCTTTAAACATTAGTCTTGTTACCAGTTTTGTGAGATGTTGGAGAGGTGAAATATCACTATGAGCTTGCTAGGTTATTTGTTCTTAATCTTCACAATGGCCAGGTGAACCTAGTTGGTGTTTCTTTCACTTTGACACCTAAAACTATTGCAGCAGCAACATGCATCCCTAATGTGGGAGAACAATGAAATAAGGGGTAGCATGTGGGCAGACAGCATTATGAGCCTTACATCAAGGATAGTTATTAAAGGGAAATCAGTAGGGTCTTTCCTTTTAGATATCTACAAGACACTTATGCTCCACTTATAAAACTCATTATCAAATATTTCACCTGTAAAGGGAGGTTTTCTCATTTGTATACTTACCATGTTAGATTGTTGATGCACTTCACTAGAGTGAGGATGATGAACCTCCCCTATGTCATATGCAGAAATATTGAGAAGATGGCTACATATGTGCAAAAGAAACCTCTTCCTCAACATGTTAGTAGCATTTATCATTTTTCATTGATTAAGATTGGTGTTTTGCATCAGCTAAGCTTGTTGAATGTTTCATGGGATACTTTCATTGCACATGAGGTATTCAAAAGCCCTAAGGTGATTCCATTGGTGCTTCATGAGGAAGGAGGGCCTTCAAACTAGCCAAATGTTCATGAGACTCAACCTATAGGTGTGCCAGTATTTGTCACTTATGAGAAAGGCACAAGGAAACTATTTGCAGCTTCCAAACGAGTATTACCAGGGGTGGAAGGGGTCTCGTTCTCTTCACCAGATAATAGGAAAATGCTATCTTCACCCGGGGTGAAAGGGGCTTTGCCTTCTTCTTCATTAGAGTAGATACAGATTAGAGGAAAGACACCATTGCATGATGAAGGGCCTTCTGAAGGCCAAGTCAGGGATTTCATTTTTATTGAGGAAGAGGACACTGATTTGGGCTCACTCAAGGATAAGATCATCAAGGAGCAGGAAGTTGAGATCCAAAGCCTATCACTTAACATTGAGAGGGCTAAATGGATCATTAATTACCTTAAGCAACAGAACAAGCAACTAGAACACAAACAAACAATGGAGCTGCAAAACATAAGGGAAAACTGGTAATTGTCAAAGAGAAGGAAAGTCAAGCTAACTTCACTAGAGCAAGAAATTGAGGCTGATCAGGAACCATGGTTAGAGAGGGAAAACATGAATTTGGAAAAGTTGTTGGACAAGGCTAACAAGGAGAAGAAAATGTTGCGCCACATGGCTTATCACTATTTGGCCCAGAACAAAATTTCCAAGGCAAGGATAAGAAGCCTAAAAGCCAAGTTAAAGAGAGATTTGAGGAGAAAAAAAGAGAAATATAAGCTCAAAATCTTGGATGAAGCATCATTGGCTCAATATAGCACCTAAGAAAGATCACTCATGCAAAATTTCAAGAAATTTGGTGAAGTTTTTGTCATTTTTGAATTTTTGAGGAAAAAAACAGGTTTTTTTGACAGGTGCATAGCGCCACCGGCACTACGCTTTTGATGGGGGGATATTATTACAAAATGGCTTGCATATTTGGAATCAGCATGAAAAAATATGCTTTCTCAGAAATGGCTAGAATGTTTGGACAAGTTTTGAACCTCCAAAAGGGCGAAAAACACCTCAAAAATTCCCTTTCTACCACTTTTTTGCCACATAGGAAGCAATCTTGGGAGATTGCATTTTGGAGGGGAAAATGGACACCAAATTCAAAAATTCCACTTGTATAGAATTTAGACAAATAGACCTTTCCAACAATCCATCTTGGAGAAAATTTGGTGAAGGGGAAGGCCTCCAAATTTTAGCTTGGAAAAAGCACTATGCACAGAAAAATGGCGCTACGCGTAGGAGAAATTTTGCCAATTTTGCTCAAAACTCAAAACTTTTCGCCTAGTCTTTTCTCAGTTTGACTTTTTTCTCTTATGGTCAAACTCATGATGTAAACTGATGTTCTTTGATGTCAGAATGATGAAAATTGACTCAAGGAGGTAGATACATCATGTATAGGTGGTTTTGAACTGAATGAATTAGTTTCCATAGTATTAGAGGCAAGCTGTTCCACTGCCTATTTTTCAGTTCCTAGTTTAGATATTGTTGAAACAACTCTTAGACTCATGGATTTGACCCCTAATGGTTATATTAGGTGGTTCGATGCCTATATCTTGTACTTTATTAGTCATTTTTCAAGGTTGGACTCTTGTGGATGCATTGATCATTCTTATGGCGACCATACTAGGGAATAAAAGTTTGTTTGTTTTTTAGTTTTCTTTGCTCTATAAACTACAGACAGAGCCTGAATTTAGCTAGGTAGCCTTCGAACTGATATTTCTCTGCAAGTGCATAAGTAAATGAATGCTGCTTCAGTCAATCTCTAGTATAGTTTTATAAACTGAATATCTGACTTGCAAATTGCCTCAGTCCAATAAATAATTCTATACTTTTGGATGATAAGTTTAAAATTCATTAGGCTGATAATATTGTAATGTCATTTTATTTTTGAGAATAATTCAACACACTGGCTTCCAGACGATACACTAGAGCCAATCCTGATCCTGATCCTCCTCCCATGTATGAAAACCCAAATCTCATTCCAAGAATTCTCCACCAAGAAGGTTCTATGATTCTTGTGTTTAGATCTCATTCATGCCCAATTTTTTTTGAATATCTTAAAGATCTCCCATTTGATGAACATTTTGATCTATCGTTGTTTGAAACTAAGCCTAAAAGTGCAATTGGTGCTAATGTTCTAAATCCGGAGTTTGTGCGATATCTTGAAACTGAAAGAGCAAATAGATCAATTGATGCTTATATTCTAAATCTCCAAAATTCAATTGTGGCTACCAATATTCCCCAGCTCTTAGAATCTGCATCTGCTACTCTTGGTTCAACCGCTATTGTGTCTAGTTCAGAAATTCCTACTGAGCCTCCTTTTATTCTCGCCATTCCCGTGCAGCCCATTATATCTAATCAGAGATTTGCAATCTCTTCATCCCCATCAACCCCTTCTACACCTCAAACATCACAGATTTCTTCATCCCCTTCGACACCTCATACACCCGTCACATCAATTGTTATCATTGTTTCCACTCCTCCTACATCCCCAAGGCCAGTTTTAAATCCACCTTAAGCAATGGTTGCCAGATATGCACCTCTCGTTTTGCCACAAAACTTGGATGCTATGCTTGCTAATTATCAAAGTAAAATCCCATTGTTTGATGCTTCCCAAGGTATCACAGCACAATAGCATGTTGATCAGATGATTGATTTATTTGATCTCCATGAGATAGATGAAGAGAATGTGACTATGAGATTATTTGTGCAAACATTTGGAGGTGAAGTGTGAAAGTGGTTCAGAGCATTGCCCGTTGGAACTATCAATTCATTGGCAGCTCTTCATAGATAATTTCTGGAAAAATCCACTCCAAATCCTTTCTGAGTATGAAAACATAAAGAGAAATGTTGGTGAAGGTGTCTAGGACTACTGTGTTAGATTCAAAACTTTTTATAATTCCATTCCAGCTGATATCAAGTCACCTATGGGGCTGGCTTTGATCAAATTTTGCAATGGTTTTGATCCTGACATGGCATATCAATTGAGAGAAAGAGACCCAGCTACATTGGAGGACATGCAGAAAATTGCAGTAAGTGTTGAAGCAAATCTGCTAGCTAAGAGAGTTGGGACAAAGACTGAGAAGAAGGTGACCATAAAGGAAGAAGCTTCCACCTCAGATCATTTGCTCTGTAAGCTTGAGAAGATGTTTGATAGATTCACCATTGCAGATAAGCCTGAGACAAAGGTCAGAAATCCAATTTTTTGTGGTCAGCAGAAACCACAGTTTATAATCAAGCAACGGGAGCAAAGAGCTCAAGAGCCATCAGCTCAACAGCAAGTCAAAACACCATTGTTGCAAAACTATATCCATGGCATTGAATCAGAGGATGATGAGACTCCAATTGGAGAGGAGAATCACTTTTTTACACTAGATGGTTTGCCAATTTATATCATCGAAGATGAGGAGTATTCAAAAAGTCCAACTGTACAAAAAGATGAAGATTTTATATTGACGAATGAAATAGTCCTAGAAGAGGAATCAGATGAATATCAAAGAGGATACATGAATGCATTGACCACGCAACAAAGAAAATACTCACTCAGAAGTAGGGATGTACCAATCAATCCAATTCAAAAGTGGAAGGAAGAAACACCACCAAAGAATGATTCTCCAAATGTGTAGAAAAAGGGAAAGGAGCCAACAGATCCTACTTCCAGCAAAGTGCAATCAGCAAATGAAAAATCAAATCATCCAAATGCAACAAATGAGAACACTGAAAAGAAGGATGCTATAGTCAAAGAGGTAGAGAAAACTACAACCTTTACCTTAGAAAATGAAATTGTTAAGTTAAAAGTGTCAATACCTTTGACTGAATTAATGACGAATAGCAACTATAAAGGTCAAGTGGCAAAGATTTTGAATATAGATCCTCTGTCTGATATGGTTAATGTGGAAGATGACCAACCTGAGCTTAGCTTTGGTATGGCATTAGAAGGCCAATTTGAGTATAGTGATGTAATTCCTTTTTACATCAGCCTTAGATTGCATGATTATGTTTTGCACAACACCATGTTTGATTCAGGAGAGTCTCATAACCTGATGCCTGTTAGAGTCGGCCTTGTCAGTCCTTCGTCAGAGATCAAAACTCTTTATGCATTTCATTTTTAGGTGTCTCGCTCCATTCACTCAGTTGCATTCCACTAGGGGTATGCCATAATATGATGAAAAAGGTCTTGTTAGTCAGTTCCCCTCATGTCTGGCACCTATTGGCTCAGGTCTTTTGTCAAGGTTCACTAAAGTCCATGACAGTCAATGTTCGATCTTTTAATGGACGAGAGTCATTTTCAGTCATTGGGTCTAGGTATAAGATAAATTGGTCTTCAAACATGTCCAATAAAGCCATGCAGGCTAGAGGCAGGCCCTTACAAAGTTGTGATTCAAAGAATTTCATCATCATGTTGACAGATTACGACTGTTCTTCAAAACTCTATTTTGAAGAAAAGTCAAACAGTGTGTCATTTGTGATAATTTTCCAAAAACAAGTCTCGAGTTGATCTCTTCAGGTGCAGTCATGGTTTCCTTGGCGAAATGCCATGTCATGTGACCCCTGCAAAAAGTGCCAAAAATTTCATCATTCCAGCTACAAATTCAAAGGGAAAAGTGAAATTCAGTGTTGCATTAAATCAGTGAAAAGTGTCAAAACAAGACATTAGCAAAGTGGGTTTTGAAGAGACAAAAATCAAACCCATAACTCCCAAAGTCTTTATAAAGGATTTTCACAAGCAAACAAAGTCATTGTGAACACAAGGAAGAGAGAAAACATTGCAAAATGAGTGTGAGAGTGCAAGCATGCATTTGGAGTGAGTTTGAATTCATTTTCAAGAGCGTGGCACACACACAGAGGGGCGTGGCACATATATAGAGCGAAGCACACAGAGCGCGACCTCACAGTGTAAAGTTAACATGGGTCTGACGCATATATCGAGCGCGGCACAGTGGGTTTGCTGCGTGGCGCACACCCACAAAGGCCCGGATTTGTGCCAAACTTGCAACAAATCTCTTTGCAACCCTTCAAATCGATAGGTAGGGTCTATATCTTGGCTTGCTCATCAAATTTGGTGAACATATGGTGGTTCATGGCTATGTATAATTGCAATAAAAAATGCCTAAACCCTACCTCTTGAAAACATCAAAGCCATTTCTCTAGGGTTGAAAACTTGTTGTGTTGATGCCAAGGCTCCTCTTTCACCTCTCATTTTTTCACTCCTTTCCATTGTTCCCTTCCCCCTATCCCATTTTTCCCTATTTTCCCTACCCTAAAACATTACTAAACCCCTATTCCCTATCCCCTCCTCTTATTTGTCAATGTAAACCCCAAAACCCTCCCTTATAAAAATCCCCAAACCCTCCTCCTTGTTCCTAAACAAATTTCCCCCCATAACCCCTATTCCCATCATATTATTCCCCTTCCTAACACTCCCTTTTTGCATTGTTCCCCTTGGTGGCAGATATCACAAAAACACCTAGTTTCATACCATCATCAAAGGGCAATCCAAGTACAATACACATACAACAATCATGGCATCTGAGCATTCATCAGAGTATGAGATGGAAACACAAAGTGATTCATCCTTGGAAGAACAGGCTCCCAGGAGACATCACAAAAGTGGTAAACATGTTAGGGATGAGCCAACCACCCTCACAGAATTGCAGGCCTGCCCTCTTGCTATGTCATGTTTCTAGCATCTATCATGTTTTGAGTTTTTTCAAAGGGTGGCAAATGTTCACGTTCATCATGAGTTGGCCCGTATTTTTGTGCTTCACTTACATGGAGGTCACTCTATCTTGGCCGGGGTCACTTCCACACTGAGACCCAAAATAGTCTCATTAGCAACCGGCATACCAAATGTTGGAGAAAAGTGGCACAAGAAACAGAAGGTGGATAGGCAGCATTATGAACCTTACATTAAGGCCAGTTTCTTGAGGCAGCTCCAAAGAGTCTTTCCATTCAGATATTTGAAATATGAATATTCTCCACTCATGAAATTGATCATGAAATATTTCAGCTGTGAGGGGAGGTTCTCTCATTTATATGCCTATCACATCAGGTTGCTCATGCACTTTACCAGGGTATGGATGATGAACATCCCATATTTCATTTGCAGGAACATAGATAGGATGAACACCTTTATGCAGCACAAGACACCTCAGCAACAACTTAACAGTGTTTATCACTTTGCTCTTATTAAGATTTTGGTGGATCATCAGCTGGGATTGCAGGGCATTACTTGGGATGACTTCATCTCTCGTGACCTCTTCAGCACTTCATAGGTATTATCAGAGGAGGAACATGAGATAGGTGGTCCTTCTCATTAGTATGAGTGCCATGAGACCACTACTATGCCAGTATTCATCACCTATCAGAGAGGTAGTAGAAATTTGTTTGTAGCAGCAAAGCGAGTGTTATCTCCAACCGGGGTGGAAGGGGCCTCACTTCCGACATCGAAAACGTAGGTACAAGACAAGGGAAAGAGGCCCATGCATGACGAGGGGCCATCAGGTGAACAAGAGGCCGACTTCATCCTCATTCATGATGATGATGCAGATGATGAGAGTGCCAAACTTAGGAGGACCATCAAGGAGCAGAAAACGGAGATCCAAGACTTGTCACTCAATTTGGAGAGGACCAAATGGATTATCAGGTATTTGGAGCAGAGAAAAAAATAGCTTGAGGACCAGCATGAGATCATGGAGCTGCAAAACATCTGTGAGAATCGCCAAGCTGCCCAACATAGGAGGATTGAGCTCACTCCATTAGAGCAAGAGATTAACAATGACCGAGAGTCTTGGCTCGAGCGAATCAACATCCACCTAGAGAGACTGCTAGAGAAGGCTGACAAGGAAAAAACCATATTGAGGTGAATGGTTTATCACTACAGGGCACGGAACATGAGTTCAAAGGCTCAGATAAGGAGTTTGAAGGCAAAATTGGGGAGAGCGACAAAGAGACAAAAGAGGAAAAAAGAGCAAGATCGGCTTCGAATCTTGGCTGAAGCCTCTGTGGCCCAGAATAGCACTTCATAGGGAACCTCCAGCCCAAATTTCAAGAAATTAAGGGCAATTTTGGTCACATGACAAATTTTTGGGCACAACACAGGTTTTTTCTCCCTGTGCGCAGCTCCACTGGCGCGACGCTTAGGATTGGGGGCACCAAATCACAAATGGCTTGCATTTTTGGATTCAGCATGAAAAATTATGCCTACTGGTGCATGGACAAGAACTTTCGGCATGATTTGAGTCCCTAGGAGGTCAAAAACACTCAAAAACTGACCTCTCTGCCCCTATTTTGACACACAGGAAGCAGTCTTGGGAGAATGAAGTTTTGGAGGGGCAAATGAGCACCAAATTTAGAAATTCCATTTGGGTTGGAATCAAAACTCTTTATGCATTTCATTTTTAGGTGTCTCACTCCATTCACTCAGCTGCATTCCGCTAGGGGCATGCCATAATATGATGGAAAAGGTCTTGTTAGTCAGTTCCCCTCATGTCTGGCACCTGCTGGCTCCGGTCTTTTGTCAAGGTTCACTAAAGTCCATGATAGTCAATGTTTGATCTTTTAATGAATGAGAGTCATTTTCAGTCATTAGGTCTAGGGATCAGATAAATTGGTCTTCAAACATGTCCAATAAATCCATGTATGCCAAAGGGAGGCCCTTACAAAGTTGTGATTCAAAGAATTTCATCGTCATGTTGACTGATTACGACTGTTCTTCAAAACTCTGTTTTGAAGAAAAGTCAAATAGTGTGTCATTTGTGATGATTTTCCAAAAAAAAGTCTCCAGTTGATCTCTTCAGGCACAGTCATGGTTTCCTTGGCAAAATTCCATGTCATACGACCCCTGCAAAAAGTGCCAAAAATTTCATTATTCCAGCTAAAAATTCAAAGGGAAAAGTGAAATTTAGTGTTGCATTAAATCAGTGAAAAGTGTCAAAACAAGACATTAACAAAGTGGGTTTTGAAGAGACAAAAATCAAACCCATAACTCCCAATGTCTTTATAAAGGATTTTCACAAGCAAACAAAGTCATTGTGAACACCAAGGAAGAGAGAAAACATTGCAAAGTGAGTGTGAGAGTGCAAGCATGCGTTTGGAGTGAGTTAGGAGTCGTTTTGAGGAGCACAACACACACAGAGGGGTGTGGTGCATATAAAGAGTGTGGCGCACAGAGCGCGACCCCGCAGTGTAAAGTTAACAAGGGTGTGATGCATATACCGAGCACGACGCACTGGGTTTGCTGCGCGGCGCACACCCACAAAGGCGCGAATTATGCCAAACTTGCAACAAATCTCTTTGAAACCCTTCAAATCGATAGGTAGGGTCTATATCTTGGCTTGCTCAACAAATTTGGTGAACATATGGTGGTTCAAGGCTATGTAGAATTGTAATAAAAAACGCCTAATCCCTACCTCTTGAAAACATCAAAGCCATTGCTCTAGGGTTGAAAACTTGTTGTGTTGATGCCAAGGCTCCTCTTTCACCTCTCATTTTTTCACTCCTTTCCATTTTTCCCTTCCCCCCTATCCCATTTTTCCCTATTTTCCCTACCCTAAAACATTACTAAACCCCTATTCCCTATCCCCTCCTCTTATTTGTCAATGTAAACCCCAAAACCCTCCCTTATAAAAATCCCCAAACCCTCCTCCTTGTTCCTAAACAAAATTTCCCCCCATAACCCCTCTTCCCATCATATTATTCCCCTTCCTAACACTCCCTTTTTGCATTGTTCCCCTTGGTGGCAGATATCACAACAACACCTAGTTTCATACCATCATCAAAGGGCAGTCCAAGTATAGTACACATACAACAGTCATGGCATCTAAGCATTCATCAGAGTCTGAGATGGAAACACAAAGTGATTCATGCTCAGAAGAATAGGCTCCCAGGAGACATCACAAAAGTGGCAAACATGTTAAGGATGAGCCAACCACCCTCACAAAATTGCAAGCCTGCCCTCTTGCTATGTCATGTTTCCAGCATCTATCATGTTTTGAGTTTTTTCAAAGGGTGGCGAATGTATGAGTTCATCATGAGTTGGACTGCCTTTTTGTGCTTCACTTACATGGAGGTCACTCTATCTTGGCCGGGGTCACTTCCACACTGACACCTGAAACAGTCTCATTAGCAACCGACATAGAAAATGTTGGAGAATAGTGGCACAAGAAATAGAAGGTGGATAGGCAACATTATGAGCCTTACATTAAGGCCAGTTTCTTGAGGCAGCTCCAAAGAGTCTTTCCATTCAAATATTTGAAAGATGAATATGCTCCACTCATGAAATTGATCATGAAATATTTCAGCTGTGAGGGGAGGTTCTCTCGTTTATATGCTTATACATCAGGTTGCTCATGCACTTTACCGGGTCCGGGATGATGAACATCCCATATTTCATTTGTAGGAACATAGAGAGGATGAACACCTTCATGCAGCACAAGACACCTCAGCAGCAACTTAACAGTGTTTATCACTTTGCTCTTATTAAGATTTTGGTGGATCATCAGTTGGGATTGTAGGGCATTACTTGGGATGCCTTCATCTCCCGTGACCTCTTCAGCACTTCACAGGTATTATCAGAGGAGGAACATGAGATAGGTGGTCCTTCTCATCATTATGAGTGCCATGAGACCACCAATATGCCAGTATTAATCACCTATCAGAGAGGCAGTAGACATTTGTTTGCAGCAGCAAAGCGAGTGTTATCTCCACTTGGGGTGGAAGGGGCCTCACTTCCGACATCGGCAACACAGGTACATGACAAGGGCAAGAGGCCCATGCATGACAAGGGGCTATCAGGTGAGCAAGAGGCTGAATTCATCCTCATTCATGATGATGATGTAGATGAGGAGAGTGCCAAACTTAGGAGGACCATCCAGGAGCAGAAAATGGAGATCCAAGACTTGTCACTCAATTTGGAGAGGGCCAAATGGATTATCAGGTATTTGGAGCAGAGGAACAAATAGCTTGAGGACTAGCACAAGATCATGGAGCTGCAAAACATCCGTGAGAATCACCAAGCTGCCCAACATAGGACGATTGAGCTCACTCCATTGGAGCAAGAGATTAACAATGTCCGAGTGTCTTGGCTCAAGCAGATCAACATCCACCTAGAGAGACTGCTAGAGAAGACTGACAAGGACAAAACCATATTGAGGTGGATGGTTTATCACTACAGGGCACGGAACATGAGTTCAAAGTCTCGGATAAGGAGTTTGAAGGTGAAATTGGGGAGATCGACAAAGAGACAAAAGACGCAAAAAGAGCAAGATCGGCTTCGAATCTTGGCTGAAGCCTTTGTGGCCCAGAATAACACTTCATAGGGAACCTCCAGCTCAAATTTCAAAAACTTTGGGGCAATTTTGGTCACATGAGAAATTTTTTGGTGTTAGCACCTAAATTTGCCTTAGGCTGAAGGAAGGCAAAATTCAGGGTAACCACAAATCACGCTCAGTCTGGTAGCTAGCCCTACCAGAACAGAAGAGGGTTCTCTCCGAGTCATGCTCAGTGAATAGATACACAATATGGTCTGAGATGACTTGCAGTGAAATGTTGATTTTAGGCTAGTAAATGAATATGGAAACAAGAAGAAAAGTTTTATAAATGTCTGAGTTTCTAGGATGTATGGGACCAATGAACAACGATGAGCAGAGAATTTAATATAAAGGCACAGATTACTTCGTGAGGCAAGACAGGCAGAAAGTCTAGCAATTTAATTTGGAATAATGCGAAATGGAAAGATTGTTTAGGAGGGTGAAAATGGCATAAACACATGAATCCTTTTCAACAGAAGAAGAACATGGAACATGAAACTTTCCCACAGGCAGAGCATTAAACATGAATTCTACCTTATCTTACTTAGAAAATTTCACCGGAAATTAATATGAATTAACTGTGAAACATAATGAAATACATATGAAACATAAAGAGAAAAAATTTGCTACACTCACAAGCACATGAATCCCATGAAACAGAGCCGCTGCCTTTCATTAATCCTCTGTCAAAATATACAATGAAGAAACTGAGTTTCTCTCCCACAGTCTCCCAGAAATTACCACCAACCCTTTGCAAATAGTTTGCATACAATAAATAGACTATGCCATTGGGAAATAGAACAACCAAGAGTTGGGGAGTTTATGAAATCATTACAAAGTGGAAGTGGAAAGCCAACCATTAGTTATAGGTGCGGAATTACAAAAATGACAAATGGCTTGGGTGACTGCTCGCCTTCCTTTTCCACTTGGATAGAAGCCAACATTTAGTGGAAATAATTTAAACTTTACCTAAGTGCCGAAAAACGTGTAGTGTAAATGAGCGAGCCCACTTGGAGAAAGTTGGGAATCGAAATTTCGTGGAGCAGGAGTGATTTTGGCCTTTGGGTCTATATGCGCTGCGCCTAAATCTATATGCGTTGCTCCACTTTGGAGGCAATTTTGAGGTACCTGTTGAAGTCCAAATTGTGCCCATGTGTGCTTGTTAAAAAGCCCTGCTGTCTACTTTCCAACCCAAGTGGAATTTCTGAATTTGGTTCTCATCTTTCCCTCCAAAACGTCTTCTTCCTGTGTGTCAAAATAGGGGTAGAGAGGTCATTTTTTGAGTGTTTTTGACCTCCTGGGGACTCAAAACTTGCCCAAATTTCTTGACCATGCACCAACAGTCATGATTTTTCATGCTGAATCCACAGGGAGAAAAACCCTGTTTTGTGCACAAAAATTTGTCAAAATGCACAAAATGCTCCAAATTTCTTGAAATTTGGGCTGGGGCTTCTCTATGAAGTGTCATGCTGGGCCAAAGAGGTTTCAACCAATATTCGGAGCTGATCTTACTCTTTTTTCCTCTTTTGTCTTTTTGTTGCCTTCCTCAATTTCACCTTCAAATTCCTTATCTGAGCCTTGAAACTCATATTGCGTGCCCTGTAATGATAAACCATATGCCTCAATAATGCTTTGTCCTTGTCACTTTCGCCAACAACTTTCTCTAAGTGGATGTTGATCCTCTTGAGCCAAATCTCTCAATCAACCTCTATCTCCTGCTGAATGGGTGTCCTCTCATTTAGGCTTCGTTGGGCAGCTTGCTGTTCTTCACGGATGTTTTGCCACCTCTATGAGGCCTCTTGGGTGCATGTACCTCTATTGGCGAATCACTGTGTGTCTCTTCTTCATGATCATATGACGGGTCAGATGTCATGTCTGCTGTATATATACTGTGCTTGGACTACCCTTTGATGATGGTATGAAACTATGTGTTGTTATGAACTCTGCCACCAAGGGGAACAATGCAAAAGGGACTGTTAGGAAGGGGAATAATATAATGGGATTAGGGATTATGGGGAGAAATTTTGTTTAGGGACATGTAGGAGGGTTTGGGGATTTTATAAGGTAGGGTTTTTGGGTTTTACATTGACAAATGAATAGAGGGGATAGGGAATAGGGGTTTAGTAATGTTTTAGGGTAGGGAAAGATGGGAAAAATGGAATAGGGGGGAAGGGAACAAAGGAAATAAGGGGGAAAATGAAAGGTGAAAGGGAGGAGGAACCTTGGTATCAACACAACAAATTTGCAACCCTAGAGAAATGGCTTTGATGATTTCAAGTGGTAGGGTTTAGGCGTTTTTATTGCGACTATACACAACCATAAACGACCATCATGTTCACAAAAACATATGAGCAACTGAGATGTCGACCCTACCTGTCAATTGGAAGGGATTCAAAGCGATTTATTGCAAATTTGGAAGAAAACTGGGCCTTTGTGGGTGTGTGCCGCGCCCCTCTGCCTGTGCGCCACATCCTTTGTGTGCATCGCCCCTGTGTTAATTTAACACTGCGTGGTAGCACCCAATGCGCTGCGCTCCCTCTGTGCGCTGCGCTCCTCTGTCTGTGCGCCGCGCCTGTGACAACTCCTCCAAACTCACCTAAAATGCGTGCTTGCTTCTTACAATCAATTTGAAATGTTTCTTTCTATCCTTGGTGTGCAAACAAGTTTTGCAACCCTAGGCAGCAGTTTACATGCGAGGAATTCAAAATGAAAGGGTTGAAGTTTTGTTTCAATCATTAGCATCCATAAACTACCATACCCTAGCACAAGCTTAGATGAAAGACATAAATGGAGGCTCAACCTACTTGTGGAATGAAGAATTTGCAATTTGGAGGAAGATTTCAATGAATTTCATGCCTTTTAGCCCTAAGCGCTGCGCCTCCCACGTGCGCCACACTAGTGTAAATTTACACTGGAAAATTTCTCCCAGTGCGCCGCGCTCCCTCTGTGCGCCGTGCCTTTTTGTAGGAGCCTTTTGGAGGCCTTCCCGGTGTCCAAATTGGGTTCAGGATAGCTTGTTGGAAAGGTCATTGAGTCTACTTTCCAACCCAACTAGAAGTTTTCAATTTGGAGTTCATTTGCCCTATCAAAAATCAAATCTCCCAAGATTGGTAAAAATGTGCCAAATGAGGTTGCCTCAAGGCAGAGTGTTATTGAAGTCAACTTTTAAAGGTGTTCCTCAACTCCAAATTGAGCTCATGATAGCTCACGGGAAATCTCTTGGTGTCTTGTTAGCATTTTACTCATCAAGCAAGTCATTTGGCTAACTGAGCTAGGAGAAAACTTGATTTTCCCAAGGTCACTTTAGAGGTGTATCAATTCTCCCGAGGCAATTGTATTTTTGACATTTCTCTAAAACCATGCCACCTATGTAAAAAGTGAAGGAGATTTTTCTTCCTTGGCCTATTGTGGAAACAAATCTCTCTTAGTTTTCCAAATTTCAACTTTTCTTGTTCAGAAAAATCATTTGAGTGAATTATTGAACCTTCCTCTGGCCTGTAAGTATTATTGAAGCACTTTGAGAACAACAATTTGCAAACCCTAGACCTAATGACCAAGTTGAATCTTGTCCATTAAAAGATCAAACATTGACTATCATGGATTTTAATAACCTTGATGAAAAGACCTAATCCAGCAGGTACAAGACATGAGGGGAATGAACTGACAAGACCCTTCCGTCAGATTATGGCATTCCTCTAGCGGAATGTAGCTGAGTGAATGGAGCGAGACTCCTAAAAATGAAATGTAGAAAGATTTTTTATCTCTGATGGAGGATTGACAAGACTGACTCTAACATTGGCTCCAATAGGGATGGTAGCTCCAGCTCCTTGGAGGTGCCAAGAACTGCAGATCTTTGGGAGAGCAGATAGTGCCTTCATCCATTGGGCTATGGAGTCAAAACACAGAAACTGACATTATGCAGATGGACTCTGACTGAAGACTCAAGCTGAAAACCATAATAAAACCAGACATGACTAAATCCTAACTAACTAACTAGAAAGATGCTCATATTTGAGCTTATTCAACAAACCTACCCTAATTACTCTTTCCACCACCTGGTCAAGTGAGATGGAAAAACCAATGCAACCAGGTAAGCATTATGGCTGATATTTGATTTCTTCCCAAATGCTTTCTGATGTGCCAGAAAAGGGAAGAATCGAAAGGCAACTCCCATGGAAACTTGGAATCAAGTTCACTGCTGACAAACTTGCAAAGCATGAATTGGTTGGATGACTTCAAGAATACTGCAAAAGTATCTTCATAAGCATCGCCATTGATTTCCATTAACACATTACTGCTCTTGTCCAAGTAATCTTCATAGCCAGATATTAAACTTTTCCTCACATCTACACTATCTTTCTCTGATGATTGTAGCAAGCGGTCAAAAGGATCCTGAATTTTGTGAAGAACCAAACTCTGTTGTTGATTCCAAACAGAACCAAAGCCTCCTTTATCAATCTCCTCATATGACTGCAAACTTTGGTATGGGCTATGAAATGAACAATCGGTTAAACAAGACAATGAAGGTGATCCTTGAAACAGATTATTATCAACATTCTCTTTTGTTGCATGGTTAGCTGATGAAGAAGAATTTTTACAGCAAACAAAATCTAAGACATGAGCAAAAGGATCATCAAAAACTTGAGGAGACTGCTGTGATGTATCTATTGAAACTGTATGACATCCTATTGGTTGTTCATTCTTTTCTTTAGAGATATTATGAAGATTCTGCCTTACAAACTGAAATGCTTCATAACACAAGGGTACAGAATCCTCCTGCATCATTAAATCATGTATTTCGGCTGCCTCACCTTCATCTGTAATCTGAACTTGAATTATGTTTGGTGGCTGCAAATCTGGTTTTGTATCCAAAATGATTTCATTAATTATTTCAGGGGAAGATTTCTTATTAACGACTTGCTAAAAAATTTCGCCATCTGTCTCATCCTCAACATTAAAATTGAGAGATTGTTGATTTCCTACAAGATTTTCATTTGAAGATTTACTATGCAATTTACCCCGCAAAAACTGAAATGATTCAAAACATAAAAGTAAGGAATCTTCTTGTATCGTTTGACCATATATGCCAGCTTCTATCTCTTCATGTGCAACCTGACTATTAATGGCATTTGGGGGCTGGAACTCTAAATATAAGAAGTCTGGAACAAAGTTTTCATTGCCCTCAAGAGGATCCAAATCAAGATTTGTCGATAGCTGATGTCTGATTGCATGGAAATTATCTTTGATGAACTGACATGAATCAAAGCAAAAAGGAAAAGATCCTTCACTTACTTCAAAATCTGCTGCACTTTCCTCATCGTTTCCATAGGTGATATGCATCAGTTGATCACTGTACTCGAGCTATTGTACACGAACTTCCTCATCCCACAAACTAGCTGCTGATTTGTCTGCAAGATTAGCTTCTGTTTGGAGAGCATAATCATCATCATCACACTGATGAAACTGAGGCAAATCATCGATATAAAACACGTCTTCAAGCATACATGTCATATCAACAGGTCTTTCTTCTCCAAGATGATCTACAAAACAATCCTTATGACTACTGAGATAATAAACAAAATGTTTTGGATCAGCCACTTGTTCATGAACGTAATTTTCATCTTTCGCAGTCATTTTCCTCACCATATCTTCTAATGCACTCACCAAAATGTTAAGCTTTTCCTCTAAAGGTGTAGTTTTCTCTGGATCCATGTTTTTCATCTCTTCTTCTTTCAACCATGCCCTTATGATAAGCAAATGAGCATCTACATTTACTGCATTTTTTTTCATCTTTTCAAGTGTTGTGACATTGTTTTCTCTCAGCTGAAACTCCATTTTCAGATCAAAGGCACCCAGGTAGTGCAAGAGAGCAGATCCAGGAGGGGGTCTTATATCAACTGGCATTGAATAACAAACTTGATTAAATCTGGTTGAAAATGTTGTACTATCTCCCTTGGCAGTGTTTTCAGTTGATTATACTCTTCTACGATAAGGAAAAGGTTCTGTCAGATCCTCCACCTGTCAAGAAAAACTTTGATGAACTGTTGTAAATCTGTGATGCTCGCATCAGGCAGGGCTTTGAACCAACTCTTGACTTTGCCTTGCAAAGAAAGAGCAAAAAGCCTTACACTGACATCTTCTTCATCAATTTCAAAAAGGTCTAGAAAATTCTCAACATTCTAAACATGTTGCTCAGCATTAACATTCTTACATTCACCGTCAAATCTTGGCAAGTATAGATCATAGTTTTTGGGGAAAGCATGAAGAACAGAAGGTAAAACAATAAGTTTATACCTATCTGGGATTATAACAGTTGTAGGAATATATACAAGAGCTATGGGATCAATTTTGTTTCCTTTAGGCTCATCACTTTGCAGAGAATCATCATAAGATGTAGGACAAGTAAGAAGGCCAGGACCAAAGGGAAACTTAGCATTTACGCTTTTTGAATGGGCCAATTGAAGATTTTGATCACCTTTATCATATAACAAGTTTTGAAAAACTTTCAGGACAACTTCAAAAACAACAAAGAAGTAATTCACCAGAAAGTAGAGTAGGTCCTGAATACCATTGCACTTTGGATACCCTAACTTTGTATAAGATCCTTCCTTTTTCGCAGAGAAAGAATTAGTCCTCCAGTGGAGTCACCATGAAGCACCGATTGCTAGGTTCTTCAGTGAATGGAGTCGCCAGGTGAATGATTTCAGCCGTCTTCTGTCTGATCATTGTCCACCATCAACCATCAGATCTGAACTTGAGATATGTCCTGGGGCAAGACAATCTACAAGCAAACCATTTTTTTCCCCATTGGAGTCGCCACTATGTTAGCACCTAAATCTGCCTTAGGCTGAAGGAAGGCAAAATTTAGGGTAACCAAAAAACGCACTCAGTCTAATAGCTAGCCCTACCAGAACAGGAGAGGCTCTCTCCGAGTCACACTCAGTGAATAGATACACAATATGGTTTGAGATGACTTGCAGTGAAATGTTGATTTTAGGCTAGTAAATGAATATGGAAACAAGAAGCAAATTTTTATAAATGTCTGAGTTTCTGGGATGTATGGGACCAACGAACAGCAATGAGCAGAGAATTTAATACAAAGGCACAGATTACTTCGTGAGGCAAGACAGGTGGAAAGTCTAGCAATTTAATTTGGAATAATGAGAAATGGAAAGATTGTTTAGGAGGGTGAAAAGGGCATAAACACATGAATCCTTTTCAGCAAAAGAAGAACATGGAACATGAAACTTTTCCACAGGCAGAGCATTAAACATGAATTCTACCTTATCTTACTTAGAAAATTATACCGGAAATGAATATGAATGAACTGTGAAACATAACGAAATACATATGAAACATAAAGATAAAACATTTTCTACATTCACAACCACATGAATCTCATGAAACAGAGCTACTACCTTTCATTAATCCTCTGTCAAAATATACAATGAAGAAACTGAGTTTCTCTCCCACAGTCTCCCAGAAATTACCACCAACCCTTTGGAAATAGTTTGCATACAATAAATAGACTATGCCATTGGGAAATAGAACGACCAAGAGTTGGGGAGTTTTTCAAATCATTACAAAGTGGAAGTGGAAAGCCAACCATTAGTTACAGGTGCAG
>APFE030793000.1:78702-108348 GCA_000404065.3 Pinus taeda
ACTCCTACTAAAGTTTTAAAGAATATCACTCCTGAAGAAGCATGGAGCTCAATTAAACCAGATGTGAGTCACTTTCATGTTTTTGGAAGTGAAGCATGGGCCCATATTCCAGATGAGAAACATAAAGCCTTAGAACTAAAGAGTGAAAAATGTATTTTTGTTGGATATTCGGAAGATGAAAAAGGATATAGAATTATTCCATTTAAATCCAAAAATGTTATCATTAGAAGAGATGTAAAGTTTGATGAAAATAAATCAGCCTACGAGCCTAGTTGAGCGCATGTGCCACCTCTCTCTATCTCTTCTACTTTTGAACATATTTATTCTTCAGATGATGAAAGTGAGGATGAAAATCCTCTCCCACCTTCTCAGGATCCTCCTCCAGCTCCTTCACTTCCAAAATGGGTCCATGCTACTGGGGATGCAGCAGGTGATCTTGTCGGTGATCCTACAGATCAGAGCCGTACACGTTCTCAGTTCAAAAGAGCCTCTTCTTTACTGGCTCAACTCTTAGCAAATTATGATCCTAACACCTTTGCAGAAGCTTCAGGCCATCCAGATTGGGACACAACTATGAATGAAGAATATCGTTCATTATTGGCAAATGATACATGGGATCTTGTTCCTCTACCAAATGGACGAAAACTTGTTAGATGCAAATGGGTTTACAGAACCAAGTATGGACCAGATGGGAAAGTTGATAAACATAAAGCTCGTCTTGTTGCTAAGGGCTTTTCACAGGTTGAAGGCATTGACTATACTGAAACCTTCTCCCCTGTTGCCAAAATGAACTCTGTCTGCCTTGTTCTTTTCTTGCTGCCTCTTTCAAATGGGAGGTCCATCAGATGGATGTTAAATCTGCCTTCTTGCATGGGGACTTGCATGAAGAAATCTATATGGAACAACCTATTGGCTTTATACAAACAGACTCCAGTCTTGTATGTCGACTTAAGAAATCCCTTTATGGTCTCAAGCAAGCTCCTCGGGCTTGGTATGCCAAAATGGATAGCTTTCTTTAGAATCTGGCTTTTCTAGGTGTCATTCTGACAATACTGTCTACACCAAGAAAGTGGGCAAGTCTCTTATCATTCTTGTTCTTTATGTTGATGATCTTATCCTCACTGGTAGTGATCCCAACCTTATCAACCATGTGAAGTCCAACCTTAAAAAGAAGTTTGAAATGACAGACTTAGGACAATTACATTATTTTCTCGGTCTTCAAGTCTTGCAATCCAAGGAAGGTATTTTCCTCTCCCAATCCAAGTATGCCTGTGATCTTCTACGCCATTTTCACATGGAATATTGTAAGCCAACTCCTTCTCCCTTTCAGTCTCGAGTCAAATTTTCAGTCGCTTATACTTCCCCTGAAGTTGATGCTACCTTATACCGTTAACTTGTAGGAAAACTTTTGTATCTAACCCATACTCGTCCTGACCTTTCCTTTGTTGTTGGTCTTATTGCTCGGTTTATTCAAACCCCATGTGAAAGTCATTAGAAAGCAACTAAAAGAATACTTCGTTATGTTTGAGTTATAGTTAAATTTGGAATTCATTACACTACCGAAGCATCTCCTCTATTGGTTGGTTTCACTGATTTCGATTAGGCTGGTGATCCTGATGATCAGAAGTCTACTATCGGTTATGTGTTCACTCTTGGTTCAGGACCTATTACATGGGCTTACAAGAAACAAGCTGCCATTTCTCTTTCTTCAGTAGAAGCAGAGTATCATGGTGTTGTAGAAGCTAGTAAGGAAGCCTTGTGGCTTCGACAGATTCTATCAGAGTTTGGCTTTCAGTGGCAGCATCTGACTACACTTTGGTGTGATAATCAAAGTGCCATTCAACTATGCAAAGATCCAGTCCAACATCAGCATAGCAAACACATTGAACTACACATGCACTTCATCAGAAAGCTCATTCATGACCATTTTCTTGAAGTGCAATATTGTTCAAGAGATGATCAAGTTGCAAACATATTTACAAAGGCTCTCACAGAGGCAAAGTTTACTAAACTTCGATTTATGGTTGGAGTTCAGGAAGTTGTCACTAAGGGGGGATAGGCTCTAGTGCCTCCTTCCCTCCCCTATTGTGTCATATTTGTAAATCCTTCAATCCTATCCCAAGTTGTTCTGAAGGGGGGATGTTAGGATATTCCGACACATAGGAATAGTTTAGTATAACTTGGTCTAGTATAAGGTTAGGTAAAGTGTGTTTCTTTACTATGTACATTTGTAACTTACAATCCGACGGTCACGATATGTAGTGATCCGGCGGTTCATTCTCTCCTTGGTATTATCGACACTTGATCTGTGGTTTAACCCCTGATTGGTCCATGAATTCTATTTAAAGCGCATGGAGGGTCATTTGTAGGTTAACCGTTCACGAGAGAAGCTTATGTAAATTTTCATTCTTTTATTAATAAATTGCCTGTAGTGGCCACGTTGGCTCAGGCCGTGGACTTTTTCCCTCTTTGAGGGTTTTAACCACGTCAAAAATACTGGTGTATTGATCTGTGATCTGTTTGTGAGCAGTGTCCTTTGGTGTTCTGTCTGAGGAACTTACCCTGTAAATTCCTACACTCAACATCTCCCTGATGCATTGTTCTTACCTTCCTGCCCAGAATTGTGTCCTCCTGTAACTCATTGAGATACTCAGGCAACAAATCTCCAATAAAAGGCCACTGACTTTGCTCTTTAGGATCTTCAATCAATGAAGGTTCATACTATCTCAAGTTTTTTGCATTAACGTCTGAATAGATCTGCATATACGCTGGAAAATCAAGGCGAAAAGCATTTTCACCAATTTTATCAAGTATATTGAAAGGTCCATACCTTATTGGTTTTAGCTTCTTACCTTCACCTTGCATTCTATCTTTGCTGGTGTACAACTAGACTTGATCACCAACTTGAAAACTATGCTCAACTCGATGCTTGTCATGTCTTGTCTTGTACTTGGCTTGACTTCTTTCCAGCTGTTCCTATACTGCCTAGTGAATTTCTTTGATTTGTTCAATTAACTTGGTTGCTTTGTCTAGATAATTGTGTCCATCAACTGCTATGTCCTTACCAACGACAAAACCTTTGGTACAAAACCAAAACAAGTCTCAAAAGGAGATCTCTGAGTAGAAGAGTGCTTGGCATAGTTGTAAGCACTCTGCACATAACACAAATTATTATCCCAAAGCTTGGGATGCTTGCTGCAATAGCCTCTAAGCAACTAGATCATTGTTATGTTGACCACTTTTGTCTGAACATATGTTTGTGGATGAAATGTTGTGCTCTTCTTCAACCTAGTGTCCATCAACTCCCATAAACTTGACCAAAACTTCCCAACAAATCAAGAATCTTGATCAGATACAAAAGAAGTGGGTAACCCAAAATGAACCCATACATTATGAAAGAACAATTTTGCTATTTGTTCAGCTATAACCTACTTGTTACATGGATCAAAATACACATTTTACTAAACCTATCCACAACAACATACAAATAATCATGATCTTTCCTAGATTTTGGCAATCCCCCAACAAAATCCATGGAAACACTTTCCCAAGGATGAGAAGGAATTGGAAGTGGAGTGTACAAGCCTAATTTTCTATTACTAGGCTTGCTTGTAGCACAGATAGTACACCCTTTGGTATATCTAGAAACTATCATGCATTCTTGGCCAATAACAGAACCTTTGCAATTATGCAACTGTTTTACTTACACCAAAACGACCTGATATGAGAGAAGTATGTGCTTCTCGAATTATGTTAACTCTTTCATTTTGTGGAATACATAACTTTCCCAAATGATATAAGAGTTGGTCCTTTACATAATAATCAAATTCTTCTACTTGCTTTCCATGACTTAAAGTTGCATATACATCTTTAAAATCTACATATTGAGCATATTGTTCAATGTAACTTTCATGCATTATTGAGTTATGATTAAGTATAATAGATGCATTTATGATTGGTCTTGATAACATGTCTACAACCTTATTGTGTATGCCCTTCTTATATCTGATGACAAGATGAAATTGTTGTAGAAAACCTATTCACCTATAATGTCTTGATTGCTGCAATTTAGTTTGTGAATGCAAATATTGAAGTGGTTGATGATATGTATTTATGATTGTTTCTTTACCCATTAGGTAATGTTTCCACTTTTTCACACTTTGTACTAATGCATACAATTCTTTATCATATGTGGGATAATTAACTATTGCAAAAGTAAATGTCTCAGAATGATAGCATATGGGTTTTCTGTGTTGCATCAACACTGCTCCCATGACATAGTCACTGGCATCTGTCTCAATCTCAAATGAATGTTGAAGATCTGGCAGTGCTGGTACTAGTGTTGTACTGATTTTCTCTTTTAAGGTGTCAAAGGCTTTCTGTTATTTGCCTCCCCACTGAAACACCTGTTTCAATCCTATTAAAGCATGTAATGGAGCTGCAATCAAAGAAAAGTTAGCAATAAAATTTCTCCAGTATTGTGCTACCCTTAGGAAACTCCTAGCCTCTGTAGCATATTTGGGTTTAAGCCAATTCACAATGACTTCAACCTTAGAGGGATCTATCTTCAATTCACCACCCCTTACAATATGACCCAAATAATTTAAACAGGTTTTGCCAAATTCACATTTTGACAGTTTTACATAGAGATTTTCTATTTTTAAAACATCTAAAGTCTGCTTTACATACTTTACATGGTCTTCCCATGTCTTACTAAAAACAATAATGTCATATAAATAAACAATTACAAAGTCATCAATAAAAAGTCTGATTCCATCATTCATAACTCTCATAAATGTAGCAGGAGCATTAGTTAAGCCAAAAGGCATAACCAACCATTCTTACAGTCCTTGCTTTGTCTTGAAAGTAGTCTTCCATGCATCCTATTCTACAACTTTGACCTGATGATAACCACTTCACAAGTCTAACTTAGAAAAGTAAACTACTTCTTTCAACTAATCTAATAAATCATCAATACGAGGAAGAGGATAACAATTCTTGATTGTTATTTTATTTAGTGCTCTATAATCAATGCACATTATCCATGAACCATATTTCTTTCTCACCATCACGATTGGAGATCCACATGGTGATGTGCTTGGTCGTATAAACCCTTTATCGAGCAACTCCTGTACCTGCTTCTTTATCTCTGCATTCTCTAAAGCTGATAACCTGTACATTCCAATGTTAGGTAATGGAGCATCTTGCTGCAAATAAATATCATGTACTATTTCTCGCTTGGGTGGCATACCTTTTGGTTCTTGAAATAGAACATCATACTCTAAAAAAACTTTAACTAAATCAACTTTCTGTTTGGAATCATAGCCTTCAAATGCATTGGAATTTTCAGGATCCTTTGCATTCACAACGATTAGTAAAATTGCTTACTTGAATTCACAATTCTTTTCATCTATCCCGAGTTTAAGAGAGAATAGTTATCTTTGAGTTTGTGAGCTCTTACAATATATTCTATTCCATTGTTAGTGAGTTGATACTTATTTTCAACTCTATAGAAAATAGCTTTCCTATCATACAAGTATGGACTTCCCAAAACAATACCACATATATCCAATGGAACTATATCTAACTCAACCTCATCTACAAATGTTGATCCAATAGCAAACCTAAGTTTACATTGTCTCGTTACTTGTAGCTTTGTTTTATCACACACCCAACCTAATGGATATGGCTTCTCATGAGGTTTTGTTTGTAATCCCAACTTCTTTACAATTGTTTCAGAAATAAAATTTACTTGTGATCCACTATCAAATAAAGTATCAATGTTATTGTGCTTGGAGATTACTCTAATACGAAAAAGCTCATTTCTTTCCCTCTCATTACTTTCATTATCAACAGATTGTGCAGAATTACTTGTGGATGCTTCAAAATACTTACCTTTAATACCTATGGCTGTAACTATTGTTTCATTGCCTAAATCTGATCCCAAGTCCTGCTGAATAACTGCAACATTCTTTTTCTTCCTTCCACCGAACTTCTTAGGTCTCCGTTCTGGATGTAAAGACCAGTAGTGTGCCTCATCGTTTCCTTCTTTCTTGCAATGAGTGCATGAAGGTTTATCCTTTTGTACAGTGTTTTCTTTCCTCTCCTTCCATTTCAGTTTCTTCTTTTCCTTGCTCTTGCTTACAGAATATTTAGATGTCCCCTCAGCCTCTGGGTTTACATTATTACCTCTAGCTTCTAGATGTGTGGCTTGAATTGATACATCATCTAAGCTAGTGGGATTAAACATGAGAATAGTATGCATTAAATAGCTATGAAGACCACCTATATACTTCAATAAAGTCTCAGCTGAATCTACTGATATACCTAGAGTTAAAGCTCTCTTTCTGAATTCCTGAGTATAACTTTGTACACTTTGATCCTTCAACTAACGAAGAGTTTGCCAACTCATTATTGCCTGCTACATGTAAGCTAAAGGATAGAATTGCTTTTTGATAGCAGAAACAAATTCATTCCAGGTAGAAATGATTTTACCATGTTTTTGCAGATTAGCTTATGTCTTGCCTTCCCACCATACTAATGCAGTTCCTCCAAGTTGAAGGCTAGCCAGCTGAATCTTCTTCCTTTCTGAATCAACGTTCTGTACCCTGCAATATACATCAATTTGTCTTATCCAATTATCTAGCTTTTCTCCATTGAGTTCTCCATCATAAACTAGTAAATCAAACTTCACATCTAATTTAATCAAAGAAGTTTTCTTCGTCTTAGAAGAGCTAGAATATGATGAGGATGATGAAGGTGATGATGGAGGAGATGGTGGAGGAGGCATTTCTCCTTTCCCTTTGCCTTCTAGGGGGACAACTAGAAAAGGTTCCTTTTCTCCTTTGTCTGGTTTTAGGTGTTGAAGTGATTTCACCTCTACCCTTCTTAGATTGCAAATACATCTCTTCCACCATGGCTTGCATGGACATAAAACTGTCCATGAACTGAGATTGTGATCCCATTCGAGTTTCTTCTACCATTCTCCTCTGAGAATAGACTCTTCCAATCTCTGGATTAGCCTCAACAAGTTCTCCTTCTCCTAGTCTGAGCTTTAATCTAGTTAGCCTTCAAAATCCAGTACAAGCTTATCTAACCTTAACAAAACCAAATGCTCTGATGCCACTTGATCTGAAAATGAGATCTTAAATCAATATTAAGGTATTACAGACTCAGGTGCAGGAATGCCTATATTACCTAGTGCAACGGATCAAAAAGATTGCGAATAATATAGACAATTAACAGTTAGAAAACATAACAGGCACACACATCAACACATCAAATAATCAAGGAGTTCACCAGACTTCCTGGCTACGTCTCCTGGTCTAGCTTTCAGTGTCGACCTCTATATTATGTCTTCAAGAGCAGATGATTACAAGTGTGAGCTCAAATAGAGTCTCAACACAACAGTGACAAAACACAAGGATTCCCTCGAAATCCTCAAGTCTACAAGAGTACACAATTGCTGCCTCTTGCTCTCCATCTTCTGCTTTCTCTTCCACTCTGTTCACTTCTCTGTCCTCTTTCTCTACCCTAGAGTTACTTTTAAGTCTCTCGGCTCTGTCTATTCACCTTCCCTCTTCAGGCTCTTTGGCTCTCGGCTGTTATCCCTTCATCTCCTTCTTGAGCGTTTAACAATCATTGCAAAACGGTCCAAGGTATGGTGGCCACTTCTTTTCAAAAGGAAAGGACAACTGGCATGGGCGAAATCCCTGGGAATACATTTTTCTATTTACACAGAGAAATACACCAAAATAGTGAGAATTTCTGCCAAGTCGGACTTCAAATGATAATGAATCTGACCTAAAATCCTATCGGGTCTGTTATTGCATTGCTATCACAAGTCGCAAGCGCTATGGTCATAATCCCTTTGTATTTGGTCCATAGCGAGAATACACAGTAATACATAGGAAAATGTTTATTGTCAGACTTCAAATTTTATACAACCGCATCTATAATTCCTTTCGGGTCTGCCCTGATCATAATCACATATCGCATGGCACATAGGCCCCTTTGTATCTGGTTCCATTCCTCTGTCGATCTTCGATCACCAATCATCGATATCGATGCTATTGGCACATCGCATATCACATGATCTGTGGTCCATTGGCATCACCCCTTTGTATGTTGTGATGCGATATTGCGATGTGATAAGTCGCAATTGCATATCATTGAGTCTTCGGGCCTTTGGTAAGTCCTTCCCTTAGAAACCTATGATGCGGCGGTGTAATTACAGTCATTGATCTACGCGCTTGATCAACGGTTCACACTGTGTCACCGATCACAGTCACATTTCCCCTTGGGCCATCCCTGATACACTCTACCGATGCGATATCGCCGAACCCTCCGATGCGATCCGCTTATTTGATCTAGACCTTTAATTGGTCTAATCCGACGGCTCCTGTGCAGTGCCATTTGAACCTCCGCTTAGCTCTGTTTCTGCCAATTCTTAGTGTTTTTCCATGCGATAGTGTTTTTCGATATTTGAAGACTTAGAGGTTTAAGATCCATTTTGGATCAAATTTTTTACTAAGTTGTTTTTTTTTTAATAACATTTGTACATATAATGCTTGTAATGTTTGATTTTTGTTATGTTTTGTTATATTTTATATTAATGGAATATAATGTTTGTGTATATATTTTAAGTTTGTAAATGTGTTTTTCTAATTATTTTTTTTTAATGCATATCTTATGTTTTGTGATCAGTATATTTAATGTTTTCTTTATCTATTTCATCTTTTTTAATTTTGTAAATATTTCATTAGTTGTTTTTTTTAAAGAAAATTGCCATAAAAAAATTGTCATAAAAATTTTGACGTGAAAATTCATTTCATGACTGGAGCAAATTGAGAAAAGAGTTGTTGTGATGGTCCACTCAAACATACTTGTTGAAGCAAGAAAGAAAAATGCTAATTTTTCTGAAAGAGGCATTGCAATTATCACTGGATTTTGGCTCCAATAAACCATAACATTGTTTCTTGCTCTTTGAATTCATTTTTGGTTATTTACTAACTTGGGTTGTTTGTTCAGGATTTTAGCTACAGAAACTGTGCACATTCTGTAGCTGAACAACGATTTTGCAGCTAATCGATATTTCTGCAACTTAACAGCGATTCTGCAGCTAATCAACAATTCTGCAATTGGACAACGATTTTGCAGCTAATCGACAATTCTTTAGCTAGAAAACAATTCTACAGCTATGCATTTAACTCAATGATTTATTTGTCAAACAATGCATTCTAACCATTTCATTTGCTTACATCATCTTTCACTGTAGCATCATGTTCCCATGCCACATTTTACATGACATTTTTCATTGTTTCATAAAACTTTCAAAATAGTCTAACCTTCTCATACGACATCAAAATTCGATGATTCAAGCAGCATTGGAAATATCTCGACGAGATCTACAAATGAGGAAGCTATAATCATATTTTAAAATAGTAAAGAATGAAGAAATTGCTGAAAAGGAACAAAAGGTAACTTGAGGCACTACTTTCGATATATGTATAAACTCTTTTGGTTTTCTTTCATGAACTTGTTTAATAGTACTGATTCTTATTTTTTTTTTTATGTAAATGTCATTAACAGAGAAAATGATCGCCTCTCTATTTTGATAACCTTACAATCCATTGGAGAAGAAGTACTAGTTTTTGCAAGTTCCAAGAGGAAGAACAGATGACCATAAGCAAATAGTGTCTCTCAAAGAGCACATTTATTTCACAAGAAAATGATCAGAGCAGCAACAGAGACGAAACATTAATGCATGAACACATGCTAATGCATATCAGATCCAACAATTGCAAGCCTTTCAGATGCCAATGTTTCCATTGCATCCATACTCCTTCAGTCAATAAAACCTTCATCTCATTTCCTTTGCAGTTGCATTGCATTTCACTTAGTTAGTCAATAAAATTCTCATCTCATTTTCCTTCACTGCTCATTTTTATTCATAGAAGCTATGTTTTCCTGCCTTGCTTTCACTAACTCATAACCCATTTTCATAAAGACATTCAACTCGCTTACATGTTGATTTGTCCTTTTATTTTCCATTCACTTTTCATTTTCCTTTCCATTAAATAAAACTTGATCCACTTCGAAATTTTCCATTCATAATAATTTGAAATCATTGTTTCATGCTCGTGTTAGATGATGGAGGGTTCCTTAAGGCCTTCCTTCTAACAAGCCTTGGCCTATCGACATCGACACATTATCTATGTCTAAGGCTAGAGTCCTCATTAGTACCTTGAGGCTTGTATGCCTTAATGATAGGCTCTCTCGCCAACAATCATGGGAATACATCAACGTCCCTTGATCGTTGGATCTTACAAGTGGCTTGGCATCAGCTCATTTATTCATCCTTCACAAGATGTACTTAGGTACCTTGGCACTCGTTGACATTAATGGCTAGTTTGCCTCACATTGGTTAACGACATTCATCAATGGTCGGTAATCCAATGACCTCTCTTCATGCTAGACACCGACAAATTTACTTGCATGAATAGAGTTGTACCATTGGTTTTATAGCAATTGAAGATTATATCATTTCATCATTTTGTAGCAGATACAACAGATTTAGCAGCAGAAATAAAGAATCCACTTCACAGCCTCATCCACCATTTATGAAACCAAGAAGAAGATGAATTCTACATTTCATTCCATGATCCAAAAGCAACCACACTCTTCAATTTCCATAACTCATTCACATTGAAGGTAAGTGAAGGTATGTGGTTTTCTAATTTTTAGTCATGCAATTCCTTACAATACTAAAATTGTAACTTTGGGAAATTCCTCACGTCCTCTTTCACATTGTCATATCTTTAGTTGGGGGGAAGGGACGTCATTTCATATTCATATATCATACACCATGACACATTTTCATTTCATCCTAACATACTTGTCCTAATCAATTATGATTGTATTATGGTTCAAAAACTTATATGATTTGCAAATAATGCCTAAATTATGAGCACACTATATGGCTGGTTTTAAAAATGCATTCTTAAATATGTTCAATGAATCTTGCTACAACAAAAAGAAACAAGGTATTGAAACAAAGAACCAATACCAATTATAATTTGGTTGAAACACAAGAACGAACCAAACATGTTGCAATTCAATCTATGACAAGGAATACTTTGCAAAAATAAATAAAATTGTCAAATGCAAAGTTTAAGGACATATGATATAAGCCAAGCTCATTCAAAAGCAAAGATGTTGCAAGCAAATCAAAGGAATTAATGCAACATTTGCATGAGGACATGCAATTACTTTAGTTGGGCGGTATGTTGGACCTCCAAAATGACATCCACTTTCACCTTTATCACCACCATTTCACTCACATGTCACAACTCCATAACCACATAACCTTTCATTAGCCACAATTTTCATAAATATATGGGTTAGGATTCTTATTTACCAAAGTTATTTATTTTATGTGTTAGTGAATTTATGATTAAAAACTAGGAAATTAACATGGTTTCATGTATCTATATATGTGGCTTGAGTTTCTGATCTGAAATGGGGACTAAAGGCTTCTTGTCAACTTACAAGAACCTCTCCCACTCCAAGGCTTATATATATTCCCATGATCTATGCTTATGATTGATAATTTACGGAAGTAAAAGAACTGGAAATAGGTGTATGCTTTTTTGTTTGCCTTTAACTGACCAAATTCCTTAAGTTCATTTTCTTTACTAATATTTACAGACACATAACAATAAACAATGTAGCGCATAAACAAACACATAAGACAGCAAGTTTAATTAGGAGTTCACCCAAACCTTTTGGGCTATGTCTCCGTGAGCTCTTGTCAACTCGACTAGGCTCTTTGGGACTATGGTAATGCTTCTTTTACAAGTTCCGCACTCAACTCCATAGGTTTACAACTGTACCTATGGGCTTAGAATACCATCTTACCCCTGGTTGTCCTTACTCTGCAGACAGATCTAGGCTTCTCTGGACTAGACTCCTTCAATTAGTGCTTTGAGCTATCTTGAGCTCTAGTTTGCACCAACTCCCTTAGAATTCTATTAATTGTCTCTGGAACTCCTTCTTCTATCTTCAGCACCTTCGAATATTAGCAATAGCTTGATCATTTGATCTCTTTGTTTTTCTCTGGCTCTGTTTACCCTCTGGCTCTAGCTCTCAGGCTCTTAAGCTTCTCTAGCTCTGTGACTCTTAAGCTTCTCTGGCTACCCAGCTCTTAAGCTTCTCTATTTGTTCCTCTGTCTCTAATCATGAGGAATCATCTCTTTTGTGGCTCTACGTCTCTTCGACTCCCTCTCTTTTGCTTTTATTTGATAACTTTAACCAAATTTAGTTATCGTACTGGCTTTTCTCTAAACTTGGCGCATTCGCTAACTTTAGCCATTTCCCCAGGCTAACTGTCAGGGGTAGCCATTTGGCTTTACGCAACTGCTGGGTGCGCATATGGGCGATCTAGACCCGACAGTTAGGGACATGCAACCAGTAGGCTTTTGCGGTCAGGTTCACCTTGGATCGTGAATCAGTCCCGTAATCCAATGGTTCGCGCTAAACCTTATCATCAAATAGTTTGCTCAATGTCCACCATTTGATTCACAATCTCTAATCCAACGGCTAACAGCCATTTCGGGTGGTCCACTTGCATGGAAATTACCCACCCGAAAAAGTGGTTTTCTCTCTCATGTGGCATGCTACATGTCGGTTGGTGTATGGGATCAGGTGAAGTCTTTCCAATACCACTTACTGCCTAAAGCCCGTCTGAAAAACTATTTACATCCCTCCTTCCGGAACTCAAAAGGTTTAGTTTATTTTCTATAAACTCTTTGGATCTGCTTGCTTATAACTTTAGCTGTAAAATGCGTTGATCTCCTTTTGATCCAACGGCTGACAATGCTCATCGCAATCGACCCACCGCAAGTCTTAACGCCTTTGGTTAAGTCCTGCCTTTAGCTTTTTGCGATGTGATAAAGCGATAATCGCATATCGCCATGCCTTAAGGGCTGTGGTTAAGTCCTTCCCTTTGGCACATTTTTGATGCGATATAATATTGCCCAATTTCCTTTTTGACCAATCAAACAGGGCCATGTGGCCCAATCCCGACCTACCATGTGTCAGCTGTGGATTGGCTCGTGAGCCTATACCAAAAATCAACATTTTCAATATAGTTTGAAGATTAATGAAATTTCCTCCTTTTGTAAGGACATTGGACAATTTTTATTTTACAATAACTCCTTCATCCAGAGTCCGTTTTGGTCCATTCAAATTGCAGTAGATTTAGAATGAAGAGATCTATGCAATGACATTATTTCCAAGAGTATCCTTTGACTTTCATTTTGTATCATTAAAAGTCATCAATGATCATTTTCTGATCATGCCTCCCCATTGGAAATCTTTTGGACCCAAAAAGACTGACATACTGATCTAAACATTAGATGAGAGTAACAACACCCTCTTCTTTCAGCCTCCATACACTTGCCTTGCATAGTGCTTTTGAACCAAAGCCTTTGAACACTTCCTTCTTGGATGTGCTAGTCCTCTAGTTAAGAACTATCTTCCTCCTTGACTTCATGCAGAACTCCTGCTGAGAAGGTTACAGTGGGTAGTTTAAACCTTTCTTCCTGGATCATTGATTCAAGGTGGCTCAAACCAATGTGAAGTTACATCTTCTTCACAAAGATTTACATTTGTACCTGTTACAAAAATGTTCTATTGACATCTTGTCAAGAACAATAGAATTGCAGACAAAACTGAATGGCCTAAACTCTTGCTTCATCAAAAGAAATAGATTTCACATCTTGTGAACACCTCCATGTCTTTACATCTACATACAATTTTCATTTTACAATAAATCCTTCATCTGGAGTCCATTTTGGTCCATTCAAATTACAGTAGATTTAGAATGAAGAGATCTATGCAATGAGACTATTTCAAAGAGTATCCTTTGACTTTCATTTTTTATCATTAAAAGTCATCAAGGATCATTTTCTGATCAGTTTCATGACATGTGTAGGTCATTTGGAAGCTTCCAAGGCACCCTTATGTGGCCTCCAATGCTCAAATTCGAATTCCCTTCAAAGGAGATTTGGATAAATGTCAAAAAAGGATATGTGTCCTATTTGGATTGTAACTCTATGAGATGTCTCATCATTTCTTATTTGGATTAGAACTCTATGAGACACTTAGGGGATATGTGTCTCGTTATGAGCTATTTGATTGTAACTATATGAGATTTTAGTGGATCTTCATTAAATATGGTAGCTTGTTACGTTTTTGTATAAATAGGAGATCCTTCTGATTTGAAAGGCATGTGTAAAGTTGGATAAATGCTCATGTTTTTAATAGAGAATTTGGAGCTTATACTTGGAGATTTGAAGATTTAGTTTTGCTTGCATATGGAGCTTCTTCACTTGCCATCCGCATACACCATTAGAATGGCCATCTAATGATTGTGAGATTTAATTGTTTTTATAGATTAAGGTTCATTTACTTTCTTAGTATTGGTTTTAGAATGACTATGTAATCTTTTCTTTTCTAAAAACATTTCAATAGGGAAGATTTATGTATCTAATTAGATTAAGTTTGAGGCAAGGGCTCATAGTTATTTAGTTTCATTTCATGTTATGTTATTTACTTTCTTAGATCAAACCATCAATTCATTGTATAATTGAATAAAGGATCAGACCATGAAGGTGACTTCAAATTGGGTGATTGAACATTCAACCTATGCAATCATTGAGCTTTACTTTTTAATGCTTTTATATTTGCTTTTAAGATCCTCATTTAGTTGCATTAACTGATATTCCTAAAGATCATTCTAAGAAATTGATTTAATCATATTTCAAGATTGAATGGTTGAATATTTAATACATGCAATTACTGAGTTATTTTCTGCACACTTTACTTGATTTTCTAGGACATTAGAGGTTAAATTATAAATATTTGCTTATGCATCATCTCAAGAAGGTAACACTTCATAATTGAATGCTGGAGTAACTAAGTATACATTAGTTTTTTTTTTTTATTTCACAGGTTAGTTGAATTTCATTTTCATTATTTGATTTGATAGATTAGATGAATTGGTTTTCATTATTTGGTAGTTAGATTGATCTAAACTGAAAGACAATTTCTAGCACATATAGTGCACGCATGCTTCAAAAGTTTATGAAACCCTTGAGTTGACAGATTAAATGACAGGCAATCACTTTTCCCCAACATTTTGGCACCGCTGTCGAGGAAGTGTGCATAGGAACTAACTTCCAATTTAGAGTGTATTTTATTTGATTTTGTTTTTACTAACCATTTATGGACAAAGGATCTCGAATGCTGCCCAAAGACTACATTGAGGAATGGTATCAAAAAGCGGTTATGCCACAATATTCATCATTCTTCAAGAGATCCTTGCGGCAAATAAAAAGGTCAAGTCGATTTCACATATCCTTAGAAACAATTAGGTACATTTTTCAAGTTGGGATATGAACATTTAAAAAATTCTAATCCGTAAATGGCTTCATTGGAAGCATGAATATACTTAAAAAATAAAAATAGAAATAGTTTTTAGATAGATAGGAAAAATAAAAATAATTTTTTATAGTTTTTAGGATAAATTTGATGTTTTATGGTGCAGTAAGAACCACCTATCTACTAACACTTTGTAGGAAAAATTTGCAATAAAACAAATGGTTGACAACAAAGAGTGCAAGTGAAAATCATGAACAATAATTTAAGGTACGAAATCAAGCCTTTTCATTTTATTTTTGCAAAATTTATAATAGAATAGATTGATAAAATCTTGACTATGCTAATAAAATAAATCTCTCAAGTATGCTCTCCTTCTGCACTCCGTGTGACCTGGAGGATCAGAAAAAGAAATTGTTTTGTTAGTGTATCATAAAAATTATTTAGCTACAGAATGCAATTTTGCAGCTAACTTCTATTTTCATGATTTGATTTAATTCAACTTGATTTTTTCAATAAACTAAAAAAAAAATTCAAATACATTTTCTTTATTAATAAATTGTTTTGTTTTAAATGAAATATATATGTATATATTTTTAATTCAAAAAAAATGTAACATATATAATTTAAAAAAAAAGAAACAAAAACAAAAACAAAACATAAAAAATTTATAAAACAACCAAAGCAATGGCCCATGGCCTTTGAAAAACTTTGATCTCTACAGAGATATCAATCTTCGGAATGGCTACCTTTATCCTCAGTATAGACAGTGACGCTGAGAACACTGAGATTTACCAAGAGGGATGAGAAGCTAAGTTTCGTGCTGAGCATCAAAGCCAAGGCTCTGAATATTCAGTCGGGTGCATCAGTTAGAGCTCATGGGCTGTTTTTTTGGCGTGATGGGCAACACATTGTACAAAGCCCAATTGTAGTCACCATAGAAAACAATCCATCGAAGTTTCCTACCTCTATGTACTTGTGTGAATTCTCGGCCATTTTCTCCCAGAAACATTAGCAGCCCAATGAAAGGTTCAACAGGCCCTCCTGTAAATAGACCAGGAATAAAGGGAAACATGAAGAGAAACAATTCCAGAATATCTTTTCCTTCAAGTTCTAGTTATTCGAAGGATTCTCAGGACGTTGCATCTAGGAATTCAGAGGTGACATCTAGGAATTTAGAGGTGAAGGTCATATTAAAACAATCTGCTGGAAAGTTCGTGGTTGACGAATCAAGAGATGAAAAGTCTGATGTGGATATTTCTGCCTTTCTTTCTATACAAGGAAATTGCAGCTGGAATAGGCGGAAACTCTGTCAAACTTAGTTTTATTAACATTGGTATTATTCAACAACAAAAATAAAGCGAACGGTCAAAGACCAAGCACCTAAATTTAGAATGAAGACATCTACCGTGGCAGAGGAATGGGATTCGATTACCTATTTTTGACTTCAGTTATGATTCCATGGATCTACAGCTACTGTTTCCGCCTCTTCATCGGTCAAACAGATTTCATATTGAACGCTGCTCCCTTTCAGAACAAATGGTTGGCTCTTTAGCATCAATTTATTAATGATGATTAAACAGCTCCCTATTTTCATCGATCTATTTTCCCACCCCTAAGTCTTATACATTGTATTGAAAATCATTTGTAAGCGGTCTGATTTCTGGGAGAAGTGTGGAGGAAAACCCAGCGTTTGCATTGTACAATTTTGGCCAGGAGATTAATAAAATAATGCAGCTCTGATTCATGAGATCCATGTGGTGTGAGTTTAGCAATATGTTTCTTCTCTATTTCATATGTATTTTTTTATGTTTTACAGTTCATTCACAATCATTTCCAGTTGAATTCTTTTAAGTAAGAAAGCTAGAATCCAGTTTAATGCTCTGCCCTAGGAAGGCATTCATGCTTGGTGTCTCTTCTTCTGTTTGAAAAGGATTCATTTATTATGCCCTTTTCAACCATCTCAACAGTCTTTCCACTCCATATTATTTAAATTTGATTTCTAAACCTACCTATCTGGCCTCATGAAATACTCTGTGTCATTGATTCAATCTCTCAGCTCATGCTATTCTTTGTCCCATACAGCCCTAAAATTCAGTCATTCATTAAACTACCTCGTTCATATTTATTTACTAGCCTAAAATTAGTATCCATTTTAAGTCATCTCAGACCCTATTGAGTATTTTTATTGAGTTGACCTGGAGAGAGCCTTCTCCTATCCTCGTAGGGCTAGCTACAAGGCTAAGTGTGGTATGATGTTATCTTGAATCCTGCCTTCCTTTAGCCTAAGGCAGATTTAGGCTCTAACATAGTGGCGACTCCACTGGGGAAGAAAATGGTTTTGCTTGTAGAGTGTATTGCCCCAGTACCTGTATCAATTTCAGATCTAATGGTTGATGGTGGACAACAATCAGACATAAGAAGGCTGAAATCATTCACCTGGCAACTTCATTCATTGAAAAATCCAGAAATCAATCCTTCATGGTGACTCCACTGCAGGAAGATCAATGGCTTTAAGGTTTTCAAGATGGAATGCAAGAACATATGCTCCCATGAGCCGTGATCACATTCCAGGCTTTCCAAATAAAATTCTGAAGGTAGATTGGTCAAGGAATTTTCCTACGTTTAAAGATGATGGTAGGAAGGATGCTGCTTTACATCTGGTTAGATTTCACATGCATATTTTCAAGTTGAAGGTTGATTTTCCTGAAGATTTCCTGATGAAGATATTCCTGGCCACTCTGGAAGGTGAAGCCCAATCTTGGTATGAAAGTTTACCACCTGCTTGTATTTATTGTTTAAAAGATTTTCATACCATGTTCTGTGAAAGATATAAAGAATCTTATCCATCATTAAATTTAGTTCAGGATTGTTGCAAACATGCTTATAGTTTTATTGAAAGCCTTGAGAAATATTATGAAGATGATAGTTTCATAGATGATGAGATCATGGAAGCATTGTATGAAAATTCATTTCAGCAGCACACAGAAATCTTAGAGGATACGTATCAAGATCAGCAGGTTGAAGATTTCCATATGGCTGAAAATGATAAAAGAAGAAGTTTTATTTCAGATCTGGCTGAAATAAAGGATGATACGCGGGAAAATGATGTTCCAATCTCAGATAGTGATGACAATAAATCAAAACGAGAGGTAAATTGTGATGAGGAAAAACTTGTTGTTCCGGATCCCATAAAAGAGAGTTGTATTGTTGAGGCTGCCTCAAATGAAGGAAACAAAGTTACAGACCTAAATACTCTCATCCCACTGGAACTAGATCTTCACGAGGAGGTAGTTCATTCCCTCTATGAAAAACAAGATGAGATCTTTGTTCAAGTCAGTGAAAAAGTTTCTCCGAATGAATTTATGGTAGATGATAGAAATGATAGTGTTTGGTTTCAAGAATCATCTGAAGTTGCTTTTCTCATGATTGATGAATGTGATGAATGTAATGAGGAACATGATAATCTGGTTGTCATATCATATGAAGATGATCAAAAATATATTCAAACTATAGCAGATCATAACATTCAGGATTGCCTTTCAGATTCTTCTTCATATGTCTCATGTTTTGAAATGTTTTTCCAAGAGGAGATTTGCTCATCTGCTTGTTCAGAATTTTTTGCAGACCAGGAACATACTGAAGTACATTATGAAGAAAGATCAGAATCAAAAGAAATAGACACCTTGTTTCTTCAGCAGGAGGTAAATCTTCATGTTTTCCAGGATCCACTGGAAAATCTGTTGCAGTCAGCAGTGAAGGTGATTATTGCAATAGTCAGTGATGAAGGAGATCATGTTCAATTATGTTTTTGGATGCCCAGTTACTAGTATTTATTGTTGACCAGAAGATCTGATCAGGAGAATCAATCAAGGAGGCATCTGCTTGATTAGTTACATTGGCATTTTGATATAGTTTGATGGTATATTATCTTGTAAGAAACACAGGTGGTCATGTACTGCCACCAAGCTTTAAGTTTTAAGTTTAGGTCTTAGTCATTTTGAGTTAGTTTGTTAGAGTCAAGTTTTTTTAGTCATTTTGGTTTCCTAATTGAGTCAGTTTGACTCAAGTTTCAGTCAATAAATTGAGTCAAGAGTCTTATGTTAATTTGTCAAAATAATGGACTCCATAGCCCAATGGATGAAGGCACTATCTGCTCTCCCAAAGATCTGCAGTTCTTGGCACCTCCAAGGAGCCACCATCCCCATTGGAGCCAATGTTAGAGTCAGTCTTTACATTCCTCTGTTAGAGATCATTTCTCTTATTGCATTTCATTTTTAGGTGTCTCATTCCGTTTACTCATCTGCATTCCGCTAGGGGCATGCCATAATCTAATGGAAGGGTCTTGTCAGTCATTACCCCTCATGCTTTTGTACCTACTAGCTCAGGCCTGTTCAGCGAAATTCATTAAATCAATTTTAAGTCATTATAGTCTTGTTTTGGCCTCTTGTCAGCAAAGAGATGTTATAAGATTTTTAGGTCTTTTTAGGTCTAGGATTTAGTTGATTTAGTTCTCAAAGTGCCCCATTATGCCAGCAGGCCAGAGGGACGTTCAATAAGTTTTCATTTCAAGATTTTCATCATTAATAATGATCAAGGTTGATTCCTCTTCAAAACTCTGTTTTGAAGAGGAAATTGTCAAATTAATTGTTTGTAATAAGTACGTATTTTTAAAGTCCTCTGCCATGAAGTACTTCAATGCAAACTTTGGTCATCCTTTGTTGAGTTCCAGCCATTCATTCCCTGCAAAAGAATTGAAAAGATTCATCATCAGCTCAAAAATCAGTGGAAACAAAGAATAGCGTATGTATTAAAGGTGTAAAGTGTCAAAGTTCAAAATATTGAAGAAATGGCTTCGTCAAAAGAAAGAGTCAAAGTCCTTTGTATACATGAGTTATTTTCAAATTCAATGATCCATATGCACGCCAAAGACATCAGCAAAAGCCAAGATAAAACAAGGAAGTGAAAAATGAAGTAGCCGAAATTGTGTTGAAGATCAGTGCGCAGTGCACTGGGCAACTAACGCGGTGCACTGGGAGCCAATGCACAGTGCAAATTAACACGGACGCGGCACAATGGGATGGCATGGTGCATTGGGTAGGCAGCGCGGCGCATACACCTGAAAGCCTGAAATTGCTTAAAAGTTCTCCAAATTGCCCATAACTTGCACGGATTTTCCAGTGAAGATAGGCAAATTACCTTTGGATGTAGTTTGGTTGGCTTATTTGGTGTTTTTGATGGCCACGGTGGTTCTCATGCTGCTAAATATTTGAAGCAACACCTTTTTGAGAATTTGATAAATCATCCCCAATTTGCAACAGACACCAAGCTAGGTTTATCTGAAACCTATCAGCAAACTGATTCTGAATTCTTAAAGGCTGAAACTAGTATTTACAGAGATGATGGTTCAACAGCTTCAACTGCAGTATTAGTAGGGGATCACTTGTATGTTGCTAATATGGGAGACTCACGAGTAGTGATTCTAAAAGCTGGCGAAGCCATCCCTCTTTCTGAGGATCACAAGCCAAATCGAAGTGATGAATGCTAGCGCATTGAGCAAGCTAGAGGGAATGTTATGTGGGCTGGAACATGGAGGGTAGGAGGCGTGCTGGTTGTATCTCATGCATTTGGTAACCGTTTACTGAAACGCTTTGTTGTTGCAGAACCTGAGATTCAGGATGAAATCATTAAAGATGATGTGGAATTTCTGGTTATAGCAAGTGATGGCCTATGGGATGTAATTTCAAATGAGGATGCATTTTCACTTGTTAAATCAATTGAAGATCCAAAAGCTGCTGCCAGGAAATTGACTGAAACTACCTTTGCAAAAGGCAGTGCTAACAATATCACTTGCATTGTTGTTCGATTTAATCATAGCAAAAACAATTTAACTTGATATTATTGCAAATGCTTTCTTGGCATCATATAGTTTTTGCACAAGTTGTTGATCTAAAGTGTCTGTTTTTTGATCAACAGCTCTGCATGTTTCAAAAACTGCCCAAAATGCTTATTGAAATTTGACTTTTTGTGCCAGTAGGGGCCATTCATCTTTGTCGTTTTGATGACTTCAACGAAATAACTCGTTGAAAACTCACAAAACAATTAAAGCTGATGGATGTGGAGTTCTGCCACAAATAAAGAGTTCAAGTGAGACCTTCATTCTCTAGAGATGGCTCATTCAAGATGCCTGAAGCAGGTAAGTCTAACAGTGTTATTACATCATGGCCAGCATATAACAATTCTACACCATGCCCATTTTCTAGGGAGAATTCTTTCAAGACAGCAGAAACAACAAAGGTGAAATTTCTTCCATCACATTCTGTAGCTAGTCTTCATTCAGGAGTTCCCTCGAAAGTGTCCTCAAAGTTCAATGTTGTATATAAGAACTCAAAGCATCTCCTCGATCTGGCATAGTGAATTCTCAGCCATTTTCTCCCAGAAACATTAGCAGCCCAATGACAGGTTTGATAGGCCCTCCTGTAAATAGACTAGGAACAAAGGGAAACATGAATAGCAACAATTCCAGAATATATTTTCCTTCAAGTTCTAGTTATTTGAAGGTTTCTCAGGACGTTACATCTAGGAATTCAGAGGTGAAGGGCATATTAAAATAATCTGTTGGAAAGTTCGTGGTTGACGAATCAAGAGATGAAAAGTCTAATGTGGATATTTCCGCCTTCCTTTCTATACAAGGAAATTGCAGCTGGAATAGGCGGAAACTCTGTCAAAGTTAGTTTTATTAACATTGGTATTATTCAACAAGAAAAAGAAAGCGAACGGTCAAAGACTGAGCACCTAAATTTAGAACGAAGACATCTACCGTGGCAGAGGAATGGGATTTGATTACCTATTTTTGACTTCAGTTATGATTCCAAGGATCTATAGCTACTATTTCCGCCTCTTCATCGATCAAACAGATTTCATATTGAATGTTGCTCCCTTTCAGAACAAATGGTTGGCTCTTCAGCGTCTGTTTGTTAATGATGATTAAACAGCTCCCTATTTTCATCGATCTGTTTTTCCACCCTTAAGTCTTATTTATTGTATTGAAAATCATTTGTAAGGGGTCTGATTTCTGGGAGAAGTGTGGAGGAAAACCCTGCGTTTGCAATGTACAGTTTTGGCCAGGAGATTAATAAAATAATGTAGCTCTGATTCATGAGATCCTTGTGGTGTGAGTTTAGCAATATGTTTCTTCTCTATTTCATATGTATTTTGTTATGTGTTACAGTTCATTCACAATCATTTCCAGTTGAATGCTTTTAAGTAAGAAAGGTAGAATCCAGTTTAATGCTTTGCCTTGGGAAGGCATTCATGCTTGGTGTCTCTTCTTTTGTTTGAAAAGGATTCATTTATTATGCCCTTTTCAACCATCTCAACAGTCTTTCCACTCCATATTATTTAAATTTGATTGCTAAACCTGCCTATCTGGCCTCACAAAATACTCTGTGTCATTGATTCAATCTCTCATCTCATGCTATTCTTTGTCCCATACTTCCCTGAAACTCAGTCATTCATTAAACTACCTCATTCATATTTATTTACTAGCCTAAAATCAGTATCCATTTTAAGTCATCTCATACCCTATTGAGTATTTTTACTGAGTAGACCCGGAGAAAGCCCTCTCCTGTCCTTGTAGGGCTAGCTACGAGGTTGAGCGTGGTATGATGTTATCTTGAATCCTGCCCTCCTTCGGCCTAAGGCAGATTTAGGCTCTAACAGGAGTGACAAAGGAGATTTGGGGATTTGCCTTGAGATTGCGCTGAGGAAGCTTCTTGACGATGGTTGAATAGTTTGGATTCGATTTGACTCTTTGAGAAGGCTATGGAACTAAATAAAAGAAGAGCATAGGCACTGTGAATAGAACACAACACTAAGGCTGATTAGTAGTTTTTTAAAACAAAAGATGGAAATAAAGCCTAATGTTTTGCTGGGAAAGTATGAAATAACCACGTTATTATTTTTCACATATGGAAACGTTATATCTATCTATATATATTATATATATATGGCAAATTTTGTTTTTTTTTAAATGATTATATGTTTGTAGTGTTTTGTTATATGTTATGATTTGTTATTTGTTTTAATGTTTTATTAAGTTGTTTTTTTTAATAACATTTGTACATATAATGCTTGTAATGTTTGATTTTTGTTATATTTTGTAATAACAGAATATAATGTTTGTGTATATATTTTAAGTTTGTACAAGTGTTTTTCTTTTTTCTTTTTTAATACATATGTTATGTTTTATGATCAGTATGTTTACTATTTCTTTTTTCTATTTCATTTTTTTTAATTTTGTAAATATTTCATTAGTTTTTTTTTTTAAGAAAATTGCCATAAAAAAATTGTCATAAAAATTTTGACATGAAAATTCATTTCATGACTGGAGCAAATTGAGAAAAGAGTTGCTGTGATGGTCTACTCAAACACACCTATCAAAGCAAGAAATAAAAAAATAAAGAAAGAAATAAAAATAAAATAAAGAAAAAAAATGCTAATTTTTCTGAAAGAGGGATTGCAATTATCACTGGATTTTGGCTCCAGTAAACCACAACATTATTTCTTGCTCTTTGAATTCATTTTTGGTTATTTACTAACTTGGGTTGTTTGTTCAGGATTTTCGCTGTAGAAACTGTGCACATTCTGCAGCTGAATAGTGATTCTGCAGCTAATCGACAATTCTGCAGCTGAACAACGATTCCGCTGCTAATCGACAATTCTGCAGCTGAACAGTGATTTTGCAGCTAATCGACAATTCTGCAGCTGAATAGTGATTCTGCAGCTAATCAACAATTCTTCAGCTGGAAAACAATTCTGCAACTATGCATTTAACTGAATGATTTATTTGTCAAACAATGCATTCTAACCATTTCATCTACTTACATCATCTTTCATTGTAGCACCATGTTCCCATGCCACATTTTACATGACAATTTTCATTGTTTCATAAAAATTTCAAAACAGTCTAACTTTATCATACGACATTGGAATTCGATGATTCAAGCATTGTTGGAAATATCTCGACGAGATCTACAAAATGAGGAAGCTATTATCAGATTTTGAAACAGTAAAGAATGAAGAAATTGCTGAAAAGAAACAACGGGTAACTTGAGGCACTACTTTCGACACAGGTATAAACTCTTTTGGTTTTCTTTCATGAACTTGTTTAATAGTACTGATTCTTATTTATTTTTTTATGTAAATTTCATTAACATAGAAATTGATCACCTCTCTATTTTGATAACCTTACAATCCATTGGAGAAGAAGTACTAGTTTTTGCAGGTTCTAGGAGGAAGAACAGATGACCATAAGGAAATAGTGTCTCTCAAAGACCACATTTATTTCACAAGAAAATGATCAGAGTAGCAACATAGATGAAACATTAATGCTTGAGCACATGCTAATGCATATCAGATCTAGCAATTGCAAGCCTTTCAGATGCCAATGTTTCCATTGCATCCATACTCCTTTATTCAATAAAACCTTCATCTCATTTCCTTTGCAGTCGCATTGCATTTCACTTAGTTAGTCAATAAAATTCTCGTCTCATTTTCCTTCACTGCTCATTTTTATTCATAGAAACTATGTTTTCCTGCCTTGCTTTCACTAATTCATAACCCATTTTCATAAAGACATTCAACTTGCTTACATGTTGATTTATCCTTTTAATTTCCATTCACTTGTCATTTTCCTTTCCGTTAAATGAACCTTGATCCACAGCAAAATTTTCCATTCATTATGCTTCAAAATCATTGGTTCATGCTTGCGTTAGATGATGGAGGATTCCTTAAGGCCATCCTTCTAACAAGCCTTCGCCTATCCACATTAACACATTATCTATGTCCAAGGCTAGAGTCCTCATTAGTACCTGTTACACTGAATTTTGTCACCTTGACTATCTGCAGTTTATATGGCCTCATCAATAGCCATATTGTCCTCTTTGTCAAGCCCCATGCCTCTTCTCTTCATGTCAAAACTTCAAAAAGAGAGAAAGTCACTTAAAAACATGTTTATCTCTGGGTACGCAGTTTCTCTCTACCTTGCCTGCGTGTACGCACTCCAAATACACTGTACCTGCGTACTTGTACGCTCTGTAAGCCAAAGGATGGGTGCGTACCCCTGTAAAGGTCAAAAGGCGCGAGTTTCATCTTTAAAAAGTTACTTGTGGTCACTTCTAGAGCCTTCTAGAAGAGTGTTTGACGTGTATTGAGCGCCTCCAGATGGTTCATGCATCCCTATGATATAGGAACTTATCCCATCAAGAGAGGAGCTACCCCATCCAAAAGAGGGAGTATGCCATTGATGTTGGAACTGAATAACTTCCTCTAGAACACTATAAATACAGGCATTGGGCCAAAGGAGGGGAGGTTGAAAGATGAGCATTCCAAAGGGTAAATGCTGTTGGAATTAGGACTTCCATTGTTAACTTGTGAGGAGAGATTACCATCCTTTCTTGTTGCCATATTGGGAGTGGGTGAGCTTGTCAAAGTAGAGGAAATCTCTTGTTGGACCCTGGGAGGAGCTTGCACAACACCAAGGCTCAGGTTGTAATGGTTCCTTTTTTGTTTCCTTAATACAAATAAGTCCATTCTTCTCAATGATTTGTTGTTAATGAATTATTTCATGTACTCCTTGGTCTATGTGATGAATATGCTTTGTTTTATGAAATATTCAGGTGTTATGTAATCGTTTGCTTTGTTAGTGTATGCAGGTCTTAAATTGAAGGAGGAGCTCATCTGGATCAGCAAGGCTGGACTGCTACAACAAGCGTTGGACCTAAGGTAAGATCGGAAAACACTTGATCTCTCATAGAATAATGTGTGTTTAGAGAAGGATTGCTCTTGTTTGGTTTGTTTGTCACTAGAGAGTCTTAGACTCCTAGGGAGGTTAGGTTTGTCCACAAAAATAACTCTTTCCGCATGACACCAAGACACGAAAGCCTTTACCACACCATGGGGAACATTTAAGTATGTTAAAATGCCTTTCGGGCTAAAGAACGCTGGTGCCACCTTTCAAAGGGCAATGGATATTGCATTTTCCAAGGAAATACATAATTTCCTTGTTGTCTATATTGATGACTTAACCCCTTTCTCCAAATCTGATCGAGAGCACCTCAGACACTTAAGGAAAATCTTCATGACATGTAGGAAGGTAAGTTGCTAGGCCACATCATTTCAAAAGATGGTATCAGAATTGATCCGGAAAGGATCCAAGCCATCCTCCAAATCCCCTACCCAAGAAACATAAAAGATTTGCAAGCATTCCTTGGAAAGATTAATTTCCTAAGGAGATTTATCCCAAATTTAGCCGAACTGATAAGACTGTTAAGAAACATGTTAAAAAAGGATGCCAAGGTAAAATGGTCTCTTGAAACCAAGCAAGCCTTTGAGAGTATCAAAGCTGCCTTGACTCAAACGCCTGTCCTCACAAGTCCACAGTTTGATAAGGATTTTATCATCTTTTCCTTTGCTTCAGATCACACGATAGTTGTTGTCCTTTTGCAAAAAGATGACCAGGGAAATGAGAAGCCAATCGCTTTCTTCAACAAAGCCCTTAGAGATGCTCCTTTGAAGTACCAAATCATGGAGAAGCAGGCTTATGCTCTTGTGAAGGCCATTAAAGACTTTAGAGTTTATATTTTATATTCACATGTGATTGCCTATGTCCCAAACTCTGTTGTAAAAGACATTTTAACTCAAGAGGGGCTGGAAGGCACAAGAGGCAAGTGGATTTCCAGCATTCTTGAATATGACATTGAAATAAAACCCACCAAGATGATAAAGGGACAGGGTTTAGCTAAGCTAATGTCTGAAACAAATTTTCAAGCCTTAGACATATACCAACTGGACAATGAACGGGAGCTGGCGACTCCACATATCAGTCAAACCTTTTTACAATCCCCATGGTATGCTGATATTTGCTTTATATTGTTAAACCTGTGTGCTCCCCCAAGATTGTCCAGGACCAAAAAAAGATTTTTAAAGATGAAAGAATCAAAGTTTTGTGTCTTAGATGGTGCCCTGTTTTGGAAGAATCATGAAGGTATTTTGCTTAATTTCTTAACTTTGGATGAAACTGACAAAGTCCTCAAGGAATTTCATGCAAGAGATTATGGAGGGCACTTATATTGGAAATCAACAGCCGATAAAATCCTAAGGGCTGGGTTTTATTGGCCTTCCCTGTTTGATGATGTTAAAAAAATTGTAGTGTCTTGCCATAAATGTCAAATCTTTGAAGGGAAAAGAAAATTGTTGCCTTCGCCCCTTAATCCCATCTCAACCGAAAATCCTTTTCAACAATGGGGTCTTGATTTTATTGGAGAAATCCATCCCTCTTCTTCAGGGCAGCATAAGTGGATTTTAACAGCAACCGACTATTTCACTAAGTGGATTGAAGCCATCCCATGTAGGCAAGCCAATGACTCCACTATTATCCAATTCCTTGAGGGCAATATCCTTTCCAGATTTGGCTGCCCTGAGAAAATCATCACTGACAATGATGTTTCCTTCAAATCCAAAAAGATGATCAACTTCTGCCATAAATTTCACATTACCTTGGGCCACTCTACCGCCTACTACCCTTAAGGTAATGGTTTGGCTGAATCATCCAACAAAAGTCTCATCAACATCATAAAGAAAGTGCTAGAAGAAAACAAAAAGAACTGGCATAGGAAGCTCACAAATGCCCTGTGGGCAGACAGACTTTCAACCAAAAGATCCATTGGGATGAGCCCTTATGAGCTAGTATATGGCATGGAGGCCAGATTTCCTTCATCTTTGGGCATTCCTGCTATCAAACTGTTACAGGAGATTCAGGCTGAACCAAATGAAAATCAAAGAAGAATTAATCAGACCATTCATCTTCAGCAAACCAGAGAGGAAGTGTATGACCGAGCTCAAACTTTGGAAGAGAAGCTCAAAAGGATGTTTGATAAGAAAGCTAAGGCTGAGGATTTCTGTGCTGGAAGCAAAGTTCTAAGGTGGGACTCGCGAAGAGAAGACAAGGGAAAACACGCAAAATTCGACTTTCTTTGGAAAGGTCCATTCATTATCAGCATTGTGCAAGGAAACAACACATATTTCCTAAAATCTATAGATGGCAGCACAGCTAAAGAGGGCCCTGTGAATGGCCGAATGTTAAGCATTATCATGATCCCTTTTGTTGAGAATCACCCGATGGCATTATTTCTGTACATAAATGTTTGTATATATCAGCACTTTGTTTCATTTTTGTGTAACAGTCTGAATGATAGAGCACGCAGAAGAAAGCAGGCAGTGCTTCACAGTTCACAAGTAATTCAATTGAGGGAAAGTGTTGTTCTCACTCCAAAATTTCAATTATCTAATAGTCAGCACTAATAAGTTTCAATCTATAGAAACAATGGAAGATCAAGGCAGTCTGACCTGCTATTCTTGGCTTTTCACAAGGAAAAGCCATCCCCAAGTGGAGCCACTGTTAGCCTCCTGCTGCAGCAGGTTAATCATCTTTCATGATCGACATTTTTACATGCCAAATATGTCGTACTATGCATACTGCAATGCTCCATATTTGCTAAAAAAGGCCAATGAAGGATGCCATGAGAGGGTGCTAGCCTAAGTGCCACTGTTGTATTCCAATTTTGATGAATTATTCCATTTTTGAAGAATTTTCAGTTAAAAGGAGGTCCAAACAGCTTAATCTTGGTCTCCCTAGGTTTCAATTTCCTGTTGTAGAATATAGAGAATCATTATCTGTCCAAACAGCTTAATCTTGGCAGATTCTTAGATAGGTAGAGAAGCAAGGGTGCTCAACAACCTAATCTAAGCCCCTGGATGAAACAAGTGTAGATGTAGATAGGAGGACAGAGAGAAAAAGTTGAAAAGCTGGGTTTGCTAGTTCAGGTGCACCCAAACCAACAGAAGAAAAAATGCTAGGTAAGTAGGCTGGGTAAGTAGCTTTGTGGTTGCAGAAATCAAGCTATGTGACCCATTTCATGTTTTCAAAGTGTCATATCTATTTAGATCACAAGTTGGAGGCAGTTTTCCATTTAAAGGACTTCAAGCGAGGCATGTCTAACTCCCCCATTCTTCCTCTTCCCCAAATCACTCACTAACTTCCCCTAAAGAGGTCAAGATCTGCTTGATACCTCTCAGATTCATCATTCTTCATATTAGTATCCTTGGTAAAGATCTGCTTTACTTAATGAAAGTCCATACTTCCCC
>APFE030793012.1:0-49332 GCA_000404065.3 Pinus taeda
GTAAATGTCATATAGTAAGAACATCCCCCCAGGGATGTTACAGGCAACATACCAGAAAGATCAGAATGGACCAGTTGCAATATCTCAGATGTCTTTGTGACACTTGAGGGGAAAGGTCCCTTGTATGTTTTCCTTCAGCACAGCCCTTACATACACCTTCATGATTATTTCCAAAATCAGGCATCCCTGTCACCACCTTCCTTGCTTCGGGAAGAGCCTTGTAATGAAGGTGTCCAAATCTTCGGTGCCATAGTTCGGTTTGACGGATAGTATCACAAGTCATAGCTCCCAACGGACTCCCTCCACCCTGGTAGAGTGTACCAACTCTAAAACCAATTGAGATAGCTTCCTTGAAGCTCTTCTTCCACATGAGTACCTTTCCATCAGAGAAAGTTACATTGAATCCTTTGTCTTCCAAATGTCTTCAAGTATCCCTCAAGGTGTCTTCAATGGGCTGCTAGATGACTCTCCAAAGTATGCTCAAGAATATCCCCAAGAAAGCTACAAATCCACTTCAAGATATACTACTTCAAATATCTTCAAAACAGTGTTTGATGGACTGCTCTCAAACAATATTCAAATCAGCTATACCAAGATTAGTTTTCAAAGCAAAGCTTCACAAGTTCCAAAGATAATCCTTCCATTTGTTATCATGACAATGTTCCAAAGTAACTGCCAACCCAAGTCTGCTTCTAGGACTGTTTCAAAATGTCTACACAATGCTGCTCTAAGGTTCTGTCCAAACAATGCCTTCAAGAATGCTTTATCAGCCTGCTGCAATAAGCCTTTAAAATATGCTTCAAGAGGGCTCAACATTTCAACGTTTATATCCAAATAGGTCTTCAAACACAGTTGGTCTTCTTCATCCAAGTCTTCAAGTGAACCAAAACATTGTCTTTAAATCTTTTAGACTGCTCTAGAGAATGCTCTTCGACAAGTTGTGTCAAGACTTAAACAAGCCTTCAATTTTTCTGCAAAAACAAAGCTAATATTGTGCTTCCAAGAAAAAATTCAATACTGTGCATCTAACCAATGCCTTCAAGAGAGTTTTCACTGTAAAAATAATCTGAATTATGTCCCTTCAACCAAGTTCTGCTAGAAGACTTTATTGTAAGACAATCCAGCACTGTGTCTCAAACAATTCCAAGGCTGTTTTTTTTTTTCAACTCAGAGTTGTTCACAAGAGAAAATACCATATATCTTCAACAATCTAATTCGCAGCAGTTGAGGAATTTTCTGTACTTGGTCTGTGAGTTGTCTCCACGCCTGAGCTTGTTCTAAGGTCTGGTCTTTCACTTTCATGCCTGGTCTGAGATCCTTCATTACTTCCTGAGTTTAATCTGAGGTTCTTCACCAAGCTACCACAAGTGTCGCTGCCAAGGTTTGAGCGTCCTCAGGATTGTGATCTGGACTGTAGTCGAGTTCTACACCAGCACAGAAAACTTTTCTCACACCTGTCTACTGCTGTAATGAAGAAGCCCAATCACAGAGAGTATTTGCCAAAACTGTATTCTATAACGTCCTCCTCGGCCTTCTGTGCTTCTAATCTGAGTTTTTTTTTTTATCATCTTCCAGGCATGGAAGTCATCACTTCCAGTCAACTTGTCATTCTCCCTGAATTCAAGACTAGTGGAACCCATTTCCTTCGATGATGATTGCTATAGATAGAGTTTGTCTTCACCTCAGCTCTGATACCATGTAAAGTTTTGTAGATGTTCTTATGCTAAGAGCAATTTCACTTTTCTCACAGCAATCATACAAGTAGTTAAGCAAAATGCAGATAGAACATATAAGCAGATCTTACAGAAGACAAATCAGAAACAGGAAAAATGTGTGTGTTCGTTTCGACGGTCAACAGGATGCTTCAACCAGCAAAGTCTCCTTTGGTCAGCCAGCCCAGCATGTGTCACAACAACCCTCCAACCAGTAGATGAGTCAACCCAAGTCAATTCTACAAAAGTCAACGCTGTCCTAAAAAGTCAACGCAGGGGCAGCAAGCTAAAAGTCAACGCACCAGCAAAACGGTCAACCCTTTGACCTCGATTTTTGTGCCAGGTAGTACGGCCTTCAAAAATCGAACCTTCCACAAGTTTTCAGCTTGATTGGACCAAGCGTTGACCAAAGTCAACGCTGGTCAAACTTTCTGCGAAACCCTAGCAGCAGAAAATCGTACTGCAGCTCAGCCGTACGATCTGTCCTCTTCGTCCTTCCCACGTGTGGCTGAAATTCGTCCTCAGGTAGCTCGTACTCTTAAGGATGAGAGAGGAAGATGTGAGTTGTGTTGTGATGAAATTCTCTCCAACTTTTCCTGTATTTATATACATCAATGAGGGTGTGTGACACATCTGTTGGGCATGTGAGCCTACATGACAAAACTGACCGACCTTGCACATATAATTGATTAAGAATAATAAATTCAAAATATAAGTTCTGCTCATCGGATTAAGACTATTTTTATATGGATTTTACACCTCTCAGAAAGAGGAATCCAACAAAAATATTAGCCTCTTAATCTGAGCATTAGAACATGGAGTTTGGACCTAGTTGTCAAAATTTACAGGACTTCTATTCTGCAGAAATACTGCAGGTTGCATGGTTCTATCCACAAGAATCTAGGTAGATCTTGATTATGCAACATAGCTCTAGTTACTCCAACAATACTCTTGTTCTTCCTCTTAGCCACCCATTCTGCTGAGGGTTACGAGGTGCTATAATCTCTCTCCTAATACCTTCCTTTGCATAAAACTCCTTGAAGGTATTGGAGATATATTCTCCACCATTGTCACTTCTCACTGACTTGATTTTCTTCCTGGTTTCCTTCTCTACCAGGGCGTTAAACTCCATGAACTTGTCTAAGACCTCATCTTTTTTTTTTTCATGAAATAAATCCATTTTTTTCGAGAGAAATCATCATCATAAGTAACATAATACTTGTGTCTCATCAGTGATGGTGAAGAGAAAGGCCCGCACACATCTGAATGCACCAGCTCCAAAATACCTTTGGCTCTGCTATCCTGACCATGGAAGGAATACTTGGTATACTTGTCAAGCGTGCACCCCTTGCACACTCCACCCTTGTCAAGGCCTCCTGCTGGTAACCCTCTTGCAATTTGCTGAAGAATCTTCAGCACCCCATGATGCAAGTGTCCCATGCGCATATGCCAATTTTCACCTACATCTGCACATCCTACCTTGCTGCTCTACATGCAACTTGTACAGATTTTTCACCCTTACACCTATTTGCTTCTTACATCAGAAGCCACTTGTTGGAGGTAAGTCTTACCTCTGCTGAAGATGACATCGTATCCTTTATCCTCAAGAATAGCTATTGAAACGAAGTTCTTCTTCAGCCCTGGAACATAGAGAACATCTTTGAGATGAAGAGTATTACATGACTCCCTTTCAAAGCTGATGGTACCAACTACCTTGGCAGCATACTTGCCATTATCTCCAAGCTCGATATTCACCTGCACATCCTTCTCATACAGCTGGCTGAAATACTCTCGATTTCCAGTCATATGGGAAGAGTCCCCTGAATCAATATACCACGTGCTGCTCCCTACTGAGCTTGCCATGCAAGTTATCAATGAGAAGTCCTGCTCAAACTGAGAGGCAAACTCTTCTACCTCAGCTGATGCAGCTACATGCTCCTTATTCTACCCCTTCTTCTTCTGGTTAGGACACTTAGAAGCATAGTGTCCAAAAGTATGGCAATGGAAGCATTTGATCTTACTCAAATCTGTCTTCTTCTTGTCACCCTTTTGACTGTTTTCGCTCTTCCCTTTGCCTTTCTTGCCTTTGGCTTTACTTGCAAGAGCAAGATTCTCCTCCTCCTTCTCAACCTTGGAACCCTTGCGACTGCTGCTAGAAGTCTCAACTAGCCTGAGCCTTAGCTCCTCCTAGATGAAGTCACTCCATAGGCGTTCCCAATCTGACAACTTATCTTGTCCAGTAATACTTTTAACAAAAGTATGCCAATCTTTGGTGAACCATTTCAGAGCCACACAAACTAGCTCTGTGTCCATGGGCTTTTCTCCAACAACTGCTAGCTCATCACAGACTTACTAAATTCTGGTGAGATAGGCAGTTACACTCTCGTCTTTCTGCGTTTTGATAGTCCTCAACTTCTCTTGGAGGACCATCTTCTGGTTCTTGGAAGAATTCTGGTGAGTTGGACTAAGGCATCCCACATTTCCTTAGCTGTATCTTTCCCTGCAACATGAGGAACTACATGATCTCGAAGTCCATCCAAGATCATTCTCTTGGTCTTCACCATATGTCTTTGGAAGAGCCTTCGCTCGTCTGGATCTGAAGGTTCTGCAACACCTTTCTCAGCGAATTCTTTGAGCCCAAACTCATCCAATAAAAACAATATGCGGACCTTCCAAACACCAAAATTTGAAGAGCCATCTAATCTATCCTGCTTTTTCAATCCCAATCCTGTGTGAGTTGTCATCTTTGAAGACTATGTGCTGATTGATTTCTGTTCATAGCTCCAATAACATGTAGATTTTCCATGAAATTCTGATCTGCTTTTATAAACAATCTGAAATGGGAATTTCTTTTCACACAAACTCAGAATTTATGTACTCTAATTGCAGCGGAATAGAACAGAATTAATTGCATACATTCACACAATAAAACACACAATTTCTAAGGAACCCAGATAGGGAAAACTCTCGCTTGCTTGAGAATTTTATTGAAGAAAATTAGAGCAATAGATCTCTTACAATACACTTGCTTCACTAGAGAATATAATGAATTCTAAGCCTTACACCAGGCAAGAAACAATCCCTGCACACTTATCTTTTCTCCCAAACCCGTGCAGACTAGCAGCTCAAAATCCTTGTGCTATTTCTCCTAAAACCCCCACAAATCAGCTCCTATTAAATAGGGGTATTCCCTATTTCTATGCGCACTTCCTTGGGAATTGCCTCACTCTCCAATAATTCGCACAAAACCCTTGGCTTGTTCTCTTCACAAGCTTGTGCTCAACAACACAATGAGGATGCAATTTTGTGCCTTCTATCTCCTTATAAGGAATTCGATTTGGGTATTGTTAGTGAGTTTTCTAAATTATGAGTTGAACTGGAGCTTTTCTAGTTAACAAAAGTCAACACAAGTTGTTAACTGGATCCTCCTAAAATTTAGGAGGCTAACTCCACTTACCTTTCAATTCCCAATTTAACTCACACTAGAGGGCAGATAAGTCGTCCTCCACAAACTCGCAATAGTCAAACTGCTTCTTGAACTCGTCCTCATCACTGGAAGTCGTAGATGACGAAGAAGATCTCCAAAGCGATTCCTTGAATCAAGGCACAAATCAAGGAATCCACTCCTTCACTACTTTTCAACATAGCTTGTTCTGCACTTGAAATGTCTGGAACTACCGGTGGGCATATTTTTCTGTTTTTAGTTTTTTTAAATCAATCTAAAAAAATCCTCATTTAGTTTGTGCTGCTCTTAAACTATATGCAACTGCTGGTCGGTATATGTTTATGAGCTTGGTTATTGTCTCATTTAACAATTTATACTTGGATTTGAAAATGTTTTAACATATTATTGTTGTGCTTGCAAATGCCAGGCTTGATTGCCAATTTTTTTATTAATTTTATGTATGTGAATGTCAGAGAATTTGTTTCTTTTGAGTCTTTGACATTATAGTAATGCATGGTACATCTTGTAAATAAACCTTATCCTCAATCATGCTCATATTTATGTAAAGTTTTTTTTTGGATAATTTTTTGACCATGTATATAAATTTCATAGAATATATTATATTGCAGGATGCTGAACCAACTTTGCACGCGAGGACGCATAAAAGTGATGCAAGAGAAATGCAGAACTTTTATCGGCAATACTATGAGAACTATGTTAAGGCGCTTGATAATGTAGCTGATCAGACTGATCGGTACAGCTATCATTAGAAGAAATTTGCACTTATCTCTATTTTTTTTACAGCTCGCTTTTCATCCATTTAGATGATAATTGCTCTCTTTGATTTTCCTTTGAGCTCCATGGGCCAATCTTGGTTTAGTTATATAAAACAAAAGCCTTGGTAGAACTTTCTCGATTCTTTTAAGCATAAAAAATGCACGCGATAACTTATAAACTATAGTTCATTATATATAAGTTAGTTCTTGACTTTTGTAAAAAATGTTCTCCTCAACATTTTTAATTCCCGTTATTTGATGAAGCTTTCCCTTAGAGGTTGCTGATTGGTGGTTGAATCTTCTTCAGAGCTCAACTAGCAAAACATTACCAAACTGCCGCAGTACTGTTTGAAGTATTGAAGGCAGTCACCCAGACAGAGTCTGCTGAAGTTGCTCCGGAGGTCCGGATTACTACATAATTGTTTCTTATTGATATGGTCAAAACAAATCTATAACCCCATTTCAAATATGAACGGTACCATATAAAAACAGATGATGATTTTTTTTTTCTAGTTGTAAGTTTTTGATTGGTAGTTAATTGTTTGCAGATTATGGAAGCTGGTAAAGATGTTGAGAAAAAAACAGAGCTGTATGTGCCCTATAATATTCTTCCTCTTGATCCCGCTGGTGCACATCAAGCCATCATGCAGCTTCCTGAGGTTAGTTTCTCTGTCTATTAAGCTGTCTGTTTCCTCTGCTGTGCAAGGATCCTGCCATGAACTTTCGTGTTCTTGATTCATGCGCGAACATTAAAAATTCTTAATTTACATTTCTTCTTTTGGAAATTGATTGTTTGTTTATCCATTTCACTTGTTCTTAGCACAGCCTTTAGTGTCTGACTGTTTGTTCACACTCTTGGAAAATGATTCCTAGTTTGTTCATGATCTCAGATTAAAGCTGCAGTAGCTGCTATACGTAACATTCGTGGCCTTCCATGGCCTGAACATCATCAGAAAACAGGTGCAGAGCAAGATCTGCTTGATTGGCTCCAAGCTATGTTTGGATTTCAGGTAATTTTAGTTAGACTCAGATTGATTTTTCTTTTTCCTAGTGTGTTTACGCATTCAAGATTTCAAAGTTCAAAATAATTGTTCAGATTCCATATTGACATAAATATGAACTCTATAAGGAGAACCGAAACTGATACATGGAAGTCTTCAATATAGGCAAGAAATCTGAGCTAAGTGAGTTGGTGGTACTGTTTGAAATTTTGCAGAAAAGCAACGTGGCCAATCAAAGGGAGCACTTAATTTTGTTGTTTGCCAATGTGCACATAAGGCAAATTCCCAAGCCAGACCCAATGCCAAAGGTGATCCAACCAAATAGTGTTGATTTTTCAGAACTATGAAAACATTTCCATTTGAGACAAGAATTAAGAATATGGATGTTGAATAACCATTTTTAATTATTGTGTGTGCTGACAGTTGGATGACAGAGCACTAAATTTGGTCATGAAAAAGTTGTTCAAAAATTACAAGCAGTGGTGCAAATATTTAGGTCGCAAAAGCAGTCTCTGGTAGTATCTTCTGATAAGGCCGTGTTCTTAAATATCTTGTTTCTATGGTTGTTATATTGCATGGTGCGACGAAAACCAATGGAATGCTGGCAGATTATACTTTGGAATTGATACTGAGATTATACTTAAAGTTTAGTTTTTGTGTTTGTTAAATACAGGTTGCCCAGCATACAGCAGGAAGTGCAACAACGTAAAATTTTATATATGGGACTTTATCTTCTTATTTGGGGAGAAGCTGCAAATCTTCGGTTTATGCCAGAATGCCTCTGTTATATTTACCATCATGTATGTGAGATGAGTTTTGTTGAGTTTCTTTGGTTTTGAAAAATTTATATATAAAATCAAAACTAAACCTTTACATTTAAATTTTATTCTGTGGATTCTACTCATGTGGGCTTTTAAGTGCTGTAATTCAATCATAGCATTGAATTTCATCCTCACACAGGGAAATGAACATTGACAAATTTAATGTTCGAGTGAAGGTTCTCTCAAGCAAAGGGTTGAACATGCTAGTACTTAAAAGTACCACCTCTTTTGCAAAATATTCAGTAGATGAAACCAATGTTACTAGACTAATCAACAATAAATCGGCGAGGCAAAAGAGCGAAGAGTTTTAATCGGAACGGGAAAAAAAAGGGAAAAATTGGTGCATACAATAAATAAAGATATACACATATATTGAATTAAAAAAATATTTTTCATTGATATTCAATAAAGCCATGTCCAAACAATGCATAATATCAATAGATGTCCAAGAAATCATGAGGACAATGTGTATACTTAAAGTATAAAATATATTTAGTATTGGAAAACATTCAAAAACAGGTACAAAGATTCAAATGAGAAGAGGAACTTCCAAGTTTTTTTCAACCAACACCGCAGACCTGCTAAAATCTTACTTGGGGATACAGTAGCATGATTTCTAAATTGGGTTAATTTTGGATTGGTAGTGTGTTTATACCCATTGGTAGATCACTTATACACTCGCCGACATCAAATGAATTTAAGGAATTGTTTCATTATTATAGGTCCTTGTAAAGCTCCAACATTCTGAATCACTTCTCCTCTAAAAAGGGAACGATGATCCAATAGAACCTATTATAAACAGAAATGCCAGTACGCCAAAGGTAATTGTGTAAACTGTGTTTGTAAATATAAATAAATAGTTGTAAATTTGTAATATTGAATAAAAACTGAATGATGAATACAAGCCTTTGTGGCAGTGTGCCTATATGGGCATTGAATGGCTATGAAGGTGAATGGTCACATTGTTTGACCTTTGCCCCTTCATAATTAATGAAGGTGACCGTTTTGTAGTTGTTTGGATCTGAACAAGCCCCATTTTATGGATGGCTTAAATAGTGTGTTGCGACCAAGCCTATGGAAAACCCCTACAAACAACATGGTGAAATAGGTGTTGATGTTTGTAGCATCAGACGGGAACTTCCACGCAGGTTTAAGTGTTAAGACATGCAAATGTCATCCAAAGCCTCCAACCTTAGCAAATTCAATTTAATTAAGGAAATTAATTAACTGGAAGTGCTTTTTATAAAAGTGAGTTTAATATTAATAAAATGTAAAGGATTTTACATTAGTGAATTAGATGCATCTTAACCGTTGATCTCAAGTGAGGTGAGATTAATGCCAACTGTCAATCACTTTGGAGATTAGGGTTAATTGATTCATTCATAGTTCAAGATTATATCAGAAAATCTAGGTGAAGGAGAAAGACAGAAGAAGAACTCAGAGAGAGTGATTGAGGCACAAAGGACAATTACTGAAGAGAAACATAGTGAAAAAAGGAACTTCACTCAAATGTTCATTCCAAGAAAGGCAACGAGAAGAGATTATCAACAAAGTAATTAGCCAATAGTTTGATCTAGTGGAGGCTGAGTCAGTACAAGTCAAGTCGAGTCAGTACAAGTCAAGTCGAGTGAGAGAGAGGGTGCGACTGGGCTATACAGCCCAGCCATATAACATGCTTAGAGGTTGCTATACAACAGGGTGACAGGTAGGCATACATCGGGCCTTGTATAGTTTGTACATGTGGCACACAAGTCTGTAAAATAGGCTGATAGCAGCAACAGTTCCGTTGAATGATTTGGCGGTTTTTGGAGGGTCGTACAGGTGCCTAGCTAATTTCCAGAAATTTATTGTAGCTTGTCTTTATTTTCCGTGGGTCGCTTTCTCAGTAATGAAGCTTTTGTATGTTGCGATATTGTTTTAATGAACAATAGATTTGAAGGGCAAAAAGGTTTTGTGTGCATGCGTTGAAATTGGCTAATTTGCTTTTGCTGATTTTTTATTTTTATTTTTACTAGTTAAAAAACCCAATAGTGCATTTTAATCTGTAAGTTGTAATGTAAATTAATTAAAAACAAGAAAATTAATAGGAACTAATTTTCCAGGTTATTGGGGTTAGGAATTTAATATGGTATTAGAGCTTGCACTCTGAGAGGGAGGCTGATTTCAAGTTTGTACAACAGATCAACCAACAATGAGACTGGTGGAGGTTGTAGGTTGCAAAGGGAGAGAGGGAGGCCATACCAGTCAAATCGATTGACAAAGGATCTAGCAATTTGCAGCAGATCTATTAGACTTGTAAGGAGATCTCAATAGGTCTGTAAACCAGTAGTAAAAATTCCTGTGGGTGCTTGAAGGAGTAAACACGTGACAATTTTCTTCAGATTCAGGAAATGCTAGTAGTAAGTTTTAGGTTTGAAGATAGATTGGATGAAGCTTCAAGCTTCTTGCCTTAGAAGGAAAGAGTCACCTTGCTTTGAAGGAAAATGACCTTTGGGAAATAGTTGGCAAAGTAAGTCCTACACAGATAGATTTGCAACAGTGAGTGGCTCATGAGAACATTAGAGATTAGTGGGTAGTCATGGATGCTGTGAAGGATCACTTGATCCCTCACTTGTCTGGGAAGCAATCAACCAAGGAAATGTTCGAGGCTCTAGTGGATTTAATTGAGAATGACAACATGAACAATAAGATGATCTTGAGAAAAAAGCCTAGATCCATGCAGATGTCAAGATTTGACAATGTTGCTAGCTACTTCATGAAGATCACCTAGGTATGTGATCAACTTGCAGCGATTAGGGAGAAGGTGGATGATGCAGAACTTGTTAATATGACATTGAATGGTTTTCTAAGCCTTGGGGACCATTTGTATAGTGTATTTGTGCTTATGAGAACCTCCCTATTTTGAGGGGCTTTGCGATGATTGCATCTAAGAAGAGGCTCGAAAGGAATCCGAATCCAATAGGCAAGGAGGTGGAGATGAGAACTTGGTCCTTGACAGTCAAGAAAGAAAGGACAAGGAAAGGGGTGTTCCAACAAGAAGGGTAATGATGAGGAGTCAACCTCACGATCAAGGAATAAGAAAGACTCGAGCAAGATCAAGTGTTTCATATGCCACAATAATGGACATTCTTGCCAGAGTGTTTCATATGTGACAAGAATGGACATTATGCATCTCAGTGTCCAAAGAAGAAAAAGGGGAAGGGAAAGTTGTAGTAGGTAGCAACATCGACAAAAACTCAGTTGGATGAGTTTGTTGCAAAGTTTGGAAAGAACTTCTCTCTAGTTTTTAGCCTTTCTACCAACACAATCACTAAGAGTGCATGGTACTTGGAAAATGGTGATTAAGTCACATGACAGAGACACAAGAACTATTAGCAGTCTAATGGACAGAGACTTAGGGAGTTCATGTGGTGCTTGGCGATCATGTGGTGCTTGGTGATGATGCCAAGTATGCAATGAGGGAAGAAGAAACTATCTTGTTCCAACATGAGTTAGGAGGATTGTTAGAAGCCAAGGATGGGCTATATGTACTAGGATTGGAGAAGAATTTGCTCTCAATCTCAATTATGGAGTACATGGGTTTGTCATCAATGCATGTTTCAGAAAGGACAAGTACTCATTCATCTAGAGGGATCTTGCCCTGACACAGCAATGTTCATTGGGGCTAGAGAGTGCAATTTATATAGGTTGCAAGGTAAGTCAGTTCAAGCCTTGGTACATGTCAATGACAATCTGTGTGGGTTATGGCACAAGAGGATGATTGAGAGGAGGAATTGTTATCCTCTCTACTTTGGTTGATATCTCACTTGTGACATGTTTTCTCTTTTGAGCCATGAGGAAAATCTCATGCATGCTTACTGGCTAGAGGTTGGTGTACTTGGTTACATGCAAAAAATAAGTCATTAGGCTAATTGAATTTAATAGTGACATTAGTTGAGAATAGATAGTTGGGGTAGGTATTAGAAGTCACTTCATGAATAATTATATAAGGGAACCCCACTCCTTGTATCCATCAACTTAATTTATATTCAAATTATATTAATCTAGAAATAGTTTTAAAACTGGGAACCTTTCTACAACTCGACCCCCTATGAAACCATGTTTCGACTTGGATTTGGACCAACTTTGATTGAATGAACCAATTTATAAAAAAATACATAAAATAATTAAATTTTAATGAAAATGTTATTTTTAGGATTTCAAACAATTAGAGACAAGTCACAAAATATGCGAAGTTTGCTCATCTATATACCATGTGAGGATGAATATATGAAAATGGCACCAAGTGCAATACATATTAACATCAAAATACATAACTAATGAGGCTCTAAATGGCGCCTAGAGTCCAAAATCCATCCTACAAGTTACTAGGCCATTGGCCTATTACAAATCGCTGATTAGCATGATCACTCTCAAACTCATCACCACTACTAGAAATTGGATCATCGTCCAGATATACATAAACATAATCCGGCTCAGAGTCTTTGGACTCCTTGGATTCCTCAACCTTATAATATGGTAGAAAAAGCTTACCATGCCTAACAAGTGATTTTGGTTTGGTGAAGGGGTCATCTCCTTAACCTTATAATATGGTAGAAAAAAGCTTAACATGCCTAACTCATGATTTTGGTTTGAGTGAAGGGTACATTTTTGTTAAGGCCAAGGTTGAGGAGTTCAACAACCTCTAGCACCAACATCAGATGATTTCAACAATTAATACCACCAACATCAAGGCACATAAAAGACTTGATGCTCTTGATTAAATGCCAATCACATACCCTCATACGTGATAGAATTCGATGAAAAGGATGCAATCCAACCAATCCAAAAATGCTGAAAACTGTTAAGTCTGCTTAATTTTGAGTCGGATATGAATTTCTACTTTTTCCATGTGAAGTTCGATAAGGTTGGAACCACTCATAAACATCCTGAAACAAATAACGGTAATGTTAAAAATTTAAGTAACAGTGGAGATTTCCTTTATCTTTCCAAGAATTTAACATTACCTTTGATTGCCAGCATTGCCAGGGTTTAGGAGTTAGGTTTTTTGGTTTAGGATTTAGGAATTAGGCTTTTGTGGCTTGACTAGTTCAGGATGGGACCAACCAGTTCATATTGGTTTGTACTGGTTTGGTACGAAATTAGTATAGACCAGTCGATTGGTTTGAGTTTGTGGCTGGTTTGACCCCTAGCCCTATCCGCCCTATCCAACCAGCAGATTTGATTGGTTCTGGTTCAGACCAGGTTGTTTTCTAAAACTAGGATTCTGCATCTGTCACGTATATTTGTGTATTTAGTTGTTTAGGATAATAGCTGCAAAGCAGTTCTTGGCACATTATTACACAAGCTTCTAGTTTGTATCCATCATATTTTTTTAAAGGTTGCCCCATTTCAAAGCATTGAGTAAATGGAATCAGATTAGTTTATTCAACACCTCAAGTTCCACTTGTAAAGGAAAACTTGGAAAAGAATGTATTATTGCATCAATTATAATTCGATCTTGGCATGAGATATCTTCCCAATTTTGAAAGCATTTCAAATAATCTTGTGCTTATGTAGGACTGTAATCACCCAGATCCATACATTGATTCATTAAAAAAATTGCTTTTAAGGGATTTCTTTGTGGATGATGAAATCTGATGTGCTCCTTTTGTTGAGCAACAATTCAGCTTTATAAAGATTTTGGATATGACAAGCTTTTTAATCACTTGGTGGCTCAATATCATCTCTGCCCACAAGTGTTTTACATGGTTAAGAGCTTGTGGCTGACTGTTGTTACAACTTTAAACAATGAACCTTCCTACTTTCTACAATCTTATGCAACAATAACAACTTGAAGAATTTGATCATGTAGATTGACAACCATTACATTCATATGATTTGTTCCCTTACACCAATGAAATATATGGATACATACGAGAAATTCACCGGAAGGAATTGTGATACGGATTTATGAAGGAACAAAATGGAACATCAATATAAACAGAAACACAAAGCTACAGTGAAAACACAACTTCAATTCATTAATAACAAAGTACTAAAAACTGTTTACATGAAGAATGGAAATAAACTATCTTAGGTGATGGTAGCTTATCTCTGAGAAGAGATGTGGCAGCTACATGGATTTTGATTTGTGTTACAATGAGGCTTGGAGGCCTATTTATTATTGAGAAACAATAGAAAACCTTGAACATTCAAAAACCTAACCCTAGGAGATGAAACACCAAAAGTCTGTGGGCCTTGTTGGGGTAAATTGGTACATCAACTTCCTGGGGTCGTAACTTTGGCATACGATCTCCGTTTGATGCGTACGATACCTCGTTAGAAAGGTCTATTTGAGGACTACAATTTTTGATTGCAAACCCATGCCACAGGCTATGAATTTGGCTGTTTTCCAAAAAGATGTCATTTATGTTGAAGAATCTAAGGCAAGATGACATTAATGATTCTTCTAACTATAATAATTGTTTGTGATGTATTTTTACTTATTATGATTATCTTCTTCTTATTATTATAGTGTGTTCTTCAATCATAAAACAACTACCAAAACAAGAAGATCAACAAGATACAAGCACACAAGATGTAGGCTCCAAGCCAGGGAAAAATCTCTCCTCTTGAGAGGAAAACCATTCAATCTCTTCTTGTAGATTCTTTATTGACGAATACCAAGACCCTTGACCAACACTAAAGCCCTTCCAAGACCAAGATCATCTTCACTAGAATGTGCTTGCTTCACTGCTTTCCAAATCCAGCATAATCTCTTCCGACAACTCTACTTTGACCTCCAACTGCAATTCTTCGGCCCTAACTGTAGATTTGCAAATTTGGCCCCTTGGCAGCAGCTTCTACTTCGCATGTGTGGACAAGAATTGCTTCTTCTTTGCCTCCAACTACCTCACTTGACCTAATTTGTCTTTTGGATCTAGAAGGGGACTTTGTTGGCTCTTCCTTTAGCTCTTTTTCACTAGATCAAACCTCCACAACGAAACCTTAGCCTGACAACAAAAGCCCTAGTGAAAAGGTGCAGAATTTCAACCCTCTTCTTCACATGTGTGGAGAGAAAGAGAGAGAGGAACCCAAAACACTTCTTCTCCTTCTTCTGCCTTCTTCGCTTGCCCTTTTCTGCTTCTTCCTTCGCATGAGAGAGAGAGAGGAATGAATGTGTCCAAATGAGGTTGAACCATCTTCTATATATAGGTCTTCTAGGGATACAAATTCTAGCTTCTACGCCAACTTGACAGGCTAGTAGGCCAACTTGGTCTTGGAAGGCTAAGTAAAATACAAAAAATATTTCCTTTTACAATTTACAATATGCCTGATGGGGTCTTCATATTATGACAATGTCCCCATTTGGCTTCTTGACCTAGGACAATCCTAGAAGCACTTTCAATTAGTGCTTAACCTATAAAACAAATTTCTTGGGCAAGAAACCCAAGCTCAATAACAATAATACTCATTTTTCTTTCTTTTACAAAATACAAGAATTGAAAGTACATTTCATATTTATGAAGACCGAACCTAGTTACACTTTCTTCAACACTACCTCTTAACTAAGGAGGTATTCATAAATGCTAAATGGCTATTCTCAATGCTAAAGAGATCTCATAAGAAGAGTCGAACTAGTAATGCATCTGTACAACATCATTATAACTAACATTGTCACATAGCAAGGCCTTGACTAACAACTCTATCTCTCAATAGATCAGAGCACAATGTTGGCGAGACCAATGATTATAGACACCTTCATCATTGTCTCTCAAGGTACATACACACTCGGGTGTTAACTGAGTATGACCTTCTAGGACTATTCTTTTCTTGGGTACCCAACCCTAAAAAAATATCGATCCTCTTGCCTACTCTTATCGTGGATGTCGTACCACATCCTCAAAGAGTATCGGATGCCAGATGATTACTCAATCCTCCATTCTTTCTTCCAAAATGAAGACAAGAATGATGTGTCTATCTCTCCCTCTCAACTAGGGAAGATATGTCAACCAATCCAAGCTTGTTTCTAAAATACACAAGCTTCTTATTGGGAAGAGATTTTGTCAAAATATTAGCAGTTTGATCATCGGTGGGGATATACTCCAGCTTCAGTACACTCTCTTGTACCAACTTTCGAATGTAGTGGTACTTGTTGTTTATGTGCTTTGTTCTTCCATGAAATACAAGGCCCTCAGACCATCTAATACAGTTGGTATTATCGCATTGTATTATGGTAGGATCCAACGGTCTTGCGAACAGATCAGATAACATCTTCCTTAACCAGACTGCTTTTTCGCTCACTTCACAGGCTGCAATGTACTCGGCCTCAGCGCTACTCAAAGCCACTATCTCTTGCTTTCTGCTCATCCAAGAGATCATGGAGGATCCCAAGCTAAAACATCGTCCTGTAGTGCTTCTTCCATCCTTCTTGCTGCCTCCACAATCGGAATCAGTAAATCCTTCAAGATGAACATCTTTTCCTTTTTCATACTTCAGGTAGTAATGGACGGTTCCCTGCAGATATCTCAGTATATGCTTGGAAGCCACCCAATGATCGTGTCTCGGCTCCATTTGAAATTGACTGAGAACATTTACTGCAAAATATATGTCTGGTCGAGTATTCACCAGATACATCAGGGAGCCAATAAGTTTTTTGTACTTAGTAGGATCCATTGGACTCGATTCAAAATTCAGAATTCCGAAATTTAAGAAGTACAACAATAAGAGGAAATGAGAAGAAGCTCACATTACCCAAGAAGTGAAAGAACAAGATAAGAGGCAGAAGAAAGTGGGCCTTCCAGATCTCTACTATGATTGAAATCAACTTCTTCACATAAGTCTTCTTTAAAAGTTTTGGGTATCATAGGAACATGTAGCAGTAGGATAGAATGCATGGTTTATGGAAATGGCATCTTCAAGAATATAGGAGCACTATGTAGAAATAACTCATATAAAGATATTCATTTAGGAAGGATGTAGCCATTTAATGGCCTCATCAATGTAGAAAGGAATGATCATGATCAAGAAGAATAATCTTAGAAGGCCACTATCATCAACAGGAAAGAGCATTTGCCGAATGCGGACTATAAGGATCTTCCGGTGGAATCTTCAATAAGAAGGTTCATGACTTTCACAAAAGGGAGATGTCTTGATAGGAATCCCACTTATGGGGATTCAAGAAAGGATGAGAAGTAGGCTGAGAAAGATGTAGCAAAGCAAAGAAGATTGAGATTATCTCAATCAAGGAAGCTCTCAAAGGAAGTTGAAATGATCAAAGAATGAAGATGAGGTATGTATGCATCTATTTTTTTAGTTTAAAAGGTCATGTCATCATGTGTTAATGAGCATAGAGAATGGCTCTAAAGCATGGTCAAGAATAGGGAAGATCCATTTCAATAAGGATATGCTCGAAGACATGATTCACACTCAAATGAAGGTCAACATGAAGAAATGTCCTCATAAGGAGTATGAGGTGGTTGACTAAGCATTCTATAAAGAAGCATATGGGCAAAGAGATCGGGGATAAAAAGGACACCATGGACACTGGGAATCAACATCCGATAGATTTGTTAAAGGCATCTCCCAGAAGAAGGCACAAGAAATCTGACAAAGGCAGAAAAAGATCAAATGACCCTTGACACTTGAAAAAGCCTTGGAGATGTGAAAAAGCAGGATGCTGATTATTCAAGTCAACAAGATGTCATGATAGAAAGCCATTTCATGCAGGGCTACTAGAACAAGAGTTGTAAGTACAAGTACAACTAAGCATTCATGTGATGGATGGAAACACTTGAAAGAAACATGATGAGGAAGAAGTAGCCACATGACGAAGGTTCCAAATATATATAAAGAAGACCACTTTCCATGAAGAAAAAATGACATGACAAACCAAGAAGGAAAGTGATCGATGGTTGATGTCCTACGAGGAAGAAGCTTGAATGAACTTCATGACATCAAGAAAGAAATTATGAAGCCGTTGAAGGTCCCACAAGAAGAAGTTGCTAATGTATAGGAGAGTCCCTAGTTAAGAGGGAGCTTTGACAAGTCCCTAATTAAGAGTTAGCTTGGGCAAGTTCCTGGTCAGAGGGAGCTTGGGTACATTCCTTCATAGGAATGGGCATATCTTCCCTAGTAGAGAGGGAGAAATAGACACAACATTCTTGTCTTCACTTTGGAAGAAAGAATGGAGGATTGGTTAATCATCTGGCATCTGATACTCTTTGAGGATGTGTAGGGCATCTAAGACAAGAGTAGGCAAGAGGACCAATATTTTTTGAGGGTTGGGAACCCAAGACAAGAATAGTCCTAGACTGTCATACTCAGTGAACACCTGGGTGGTTATGTAACTTGAGAGACGATGATAGTGTCTATAATCATTGGTCTCGCCAACATTGTGCTTTGATCTATTGAGAGATAGAGCTGTTAGTCAAGGCCTTGTTATGGAAACAATGTTGCTTACTATGATGCTATAACAAATGGATTGACAATCTGATTTCTCTTATGTGAATTCTTTAGATTGAAAATGGCCAAATACCTTGTAATGATTTATGAATACCTACCTAGTTAAGAGGGATTGTTGAAGAAAGTGAAACTAGGTCCGGTCTTCATAAATATAATTTTGATCTTTGTACTTGTAAAAGAAAAGAAGTATTATTTTTGTAAATTATAAAAATGAGTTTCTTGCTCATTGCATACGTCTAGGACATGTTAAAGTGCTATAGGAAAGTCAAAGAGTCAAAGTAAATGTTGAAGACCCTTAAGGGCATGTTACACCATGTAAATTTATGTATTAGAGTCCAAGAAAGACCTCCAAGCAAAGTCATAAGCCTCCTCCATATGTTGGCCTCATAAAAAGGACTAATTCGAATGTCCAAAGAAAAGTCGGCCTAAAGTGATCAAGTCGACCCAAAAGAGGAGGACAGACCACTCTATATAGGGTCACTCGTCCTCACCGAAGTGCAACAAGTCACCTCTAAAATGAACGTGGAAGGAGGAAGAGAAAAGGGTACGAAAAAGGATGAAGAAAGGTGTCTCTGTTGTAGCGAAAAAGGAGGGATAGAAGACCAAGTTCACAAGGAATATTTCAAGCCTAATTACAATCACACGTGCGAAGAGAAGGAGGCTCAATTTGTTGTCATAACTAACCTCCTAGTACAGTCATACAAAGAGGCTTGGTTGGGCTAGAAAAAGTGTGCCAATTAGGCCTCTTACTCAAGCGAAGGAAGAGACTCTCAAGCGAAGGTAAGAGAGCATGCAAAGTTGCTATTCTTGAAGGTATCCTCCACACGTGTGAAGAAAGGGTAGACATACTGCTGCTGTTCCAAATTTGCAACCACAGTGAAGAAAAGAGAGCTTGGTTGGGTTAGTAACAAGGTCTTCTCCTTGATTAAGGAAGTCTCTATCTCAAGCAAAGGAAGAGAAGAAGTATATCTCTTCTAGGACATACAAACTAGCGTTGCAGTAAAGTTGTCAGCTGTCAGAAGGAGGACAAAGTGCTGCAAGAGGAAGTGATCTCAAGAAAGGCTTGACTTGTGCTTGGAGGATCTTCTTCTCAAGGGTCTAGGGTTTGACATTTGTCAATTGAAGCTTCAATAAGAGAAACTTGCAGAAGGGTTTTCCTCTCTAGTAGAGAGAGGTTTTGCCCTGGCTAAGAGCCAACATCATGTGTTCTTGCCTCTTTTGTTTTGGTAACTGTTTGATGAAGTAAGAAAACACACATTGATAATAATAAGAGAAGATTGTGGTAATAAGAAAAATAAAAGGTACTTCACAAATTGTTATCATTGCTAGAAGAATCTCATTATAACTCAAATGCCTTAGATTCTTCAACATGCAATCAGAGCTAAGGTGACACATCAAGGAAGGGCATTTCAAGAACACATAGAAGAGTGAAGCATCAAGATCATGAACCAAAGGCATACAAAGATTGAAGCATTAGATCTTCAAGCAAGGGTTCCAAATCCATCAAAGACAAGGAGAATTATCATCTCCTCTCCTAGATCCATCAAGGAGGACTACCATCCTGGGAACAAAGAAAGAAGAAAGCCTTCCATCTAAAGGCATCCACAAGAAGGCTCATTCAAGAAGAGTCTCCATCCTAAGAAAGAAAAGCACTCAAGGTCAAGCTTCATCGTTAAAGGCCTCTACACATTGGGAAGTCTTCATCACTAAGCAATCTCTCATAAGACACATTGAAGAAAGCATTTTCAAGATCTCTAAGTTCCAAGAAGACAAATCATCAAATCCTCAAAGAAGCAACAAGACCTCTTCATCACATAAGTAAGTATTTGTATGTCCTCTTTTGAACATATCAAAATGTCTTTTTGCAAGGAAAGCAACATATTGGTTGGCACTGATAATTTCCTTGCATGGAAAAAGAGGACCGATCTACTTCTCAAAGAAAATTAACTTCTGGACTACATCAAAGGGAGTATCACTGTTCTTGCTAAGGAACTAGCTCAAGCCCTAACAAAGCATAATAAGGATGAAACAAGGGCTCAAAGGATTTTGATAGAATCCATCAAGGACTCCCTCATTCCTTATGTTTCCAAATTTGAAACATCTAAAGAAATCTATGATAAGCTGGTGGAACTATTCTCAGTTAGTACAACTGGAGAAGTGATATCATTGCGTAATGAATTGTATAAGATGAAGATATCCAAGGAAAAAGGAATAGCTCCCTACTTCATGAAAATCTCTGAGATGAGAGATCAACTACAAGAGCTAGGATAAGTTATGTCTGACAAAGAAATGACAACTGCGATACTCAATGCACTACCTGAGGAATGGGGCAACTTCACATCAAGTATATATGCCAAGAAGGAAGCTACCCCACTAAATGAACTTTGGTCTCTATGCAAAATTGACAAGACTAGACTCAAAGCCAAAGATGATGTGGTATAAAACGAGCACGCATTTGCTGCTATGGCTAAGAGAAGAGGAAAATTTGGCAAGTTTGGTCCATAGAGAAGGGGTAAAAGAGATATGTGCAAAATCCAATGCTTTGGCTGTCAAGAGTATGGACACTATAAGAGGGATTGTCCCAAATTACCCAAGAAGTGGAAGAAGAAGATAAGAAGCAAAAGGAGGACTCTCCATATCTCTACTATGATTGAAATCAACTTCTTCACATAAGTCTTCTTTATAAGTTTTGGGTATCATAGGAACATGTAGCAGTAGGATAGAATGTATGGTTTATGAAAATGGCATCTTCAGGAATATAGGAGCATTATGTAGAAATAAATCAGATAAAGATATTCATGTAGGAAGGATGTAGCCATTGAATGACCTCAATAATGCAGAAAGGAATGACCATGAATGATCAAGAAGAATAATCTTAGATGGCCACTATCATGAACAGGAAAGAGCATTTGCAAAATGAGGATTATAAGGATCCTCTGGTGGAATCTTCAATAAGAAGGTTCATGACTTTCACGAAAGGTAGATGTCTTGATACGAATCCCACTTATGGGTATTCAAGAAAGGGTGATAAGTAGGGTGAGAAAGACGTAGCAAAGCAAAGAAGATTGAGATTATCTCAATTAAGGAAGCTATCAAAGGAAGTTGAAATGATTAAAGAACTAAGATGAGGTATGTATGCATCTATGTTTTCAGTTTAAAAGGTCATGTCATCATATGTGTTAATGAGCATAGGGAATGGCTCTAAAAAGCATGGTTAAGAATAGGGAAAATCTCTTTCAATAAGGATATGTTCATAGACACGATTCACACACAGATGAAGGTCAACATGAAGAAATGTCCTCATAAGAAGTATGAGGTGGTTGACTAAGCAATCTATAAAGAAGCATATGGGCAAAGAGATCGGGGATAAAAAGGACACCATGGACACTGGGAATCAACATTCGACAGATTTGTTAAAGGCATCTCCCAGAAGAAGGCACAAGAACTCTGACAAAGGCGAAAAAAGATCAAAGGACCCTTGACACTTGAAAATGCCATGGAGATGTGAAAAAGCAGGATGCTGATGATTCAAGTCAACAAGATGTCATGATAGAAAGCCATCTCGCAAGGTACTATTTGATTTAATGTTTTACTTTGAATTCTTGAACAATCTCTGGATAGGTTCATGCAGTTCTACTAGAACAAGAGTTGTAAGTACAAGTACAACTAAGCATTCATGTGATGGATGGAAACTTTTGAAAGAAACATGATGAGGAAGAAGTAGCCACATGACGAAGGTTCTAGATATATATCAAGAAGACCACTTTCCATGAAGAAAAAATGGCATGACAAACGAAGAAGGAAAGTGATCGATGGCTAATGGCCTACAAGGAAGAAGCTTGAATGAACTTCATGACATCAAGATAGAAATTGATGAAGCAACTGAAGGTCCCACAAGAAGAAAGTTGCTGATGTTTAGGAGAGTCTCTAGTTAAGAGGGAGCTTTGATAAGTCCCTGATTAAGAGGAAGCTTGGGCAAGTTCCTGGTCAGAGGGAGCTTGGGTACATTCCTTCATAAGAATGGGCATATCTTCCCTAGCTGAGAGGGAGAAATAGACACAACATTATTGTCTTCACTTTGGAAGAATGAATGGAGGATTGGTTAATCATCTGGCATCCAATACTCTTTGAGGATGTGTAGGGCATCAAAGACAAGAGTAGGCGAGAGGACCGATATTCTTTGAGGGTTGGGTACCCAAGACAAGAAGAGTCCTAGAAGGTCATACTCAGTGAACACTTGGGTGGGTATGTAGCTTGAGAGACAATGATGAAGGTGTCTATAATCATTGGTCTCACCAACATTGTGCTTTGATCTATTGAGAGATAGAGCTGTCAGTCAAGGCCTTGCTATGGAAACAATGTCAGTTACTATGATGCTATAACAAATGGATTGACAATCTGATTTCTCTTATGTGAATTCTTCAGATTGAAAATGGCCGAACACCTTGTAATGATTTATGAATTTCACTCTAGTGAAGAGGGAGTGTTGAAGAAAGTGTCACTAAGTTCGGTCTTCATAAATATAATTTTGATCTTTGTACTTGTAAAAGAAAAGAAATATTATTTTTGTAAATTAGAAAAATGAGTTTCTTGCTCATTGCATACATTCAACACATGTTAAAGTGCTATAGGAAAGTCAAAGAGTCAAAGTAAATGTTGAAAACCCTTAAGGGTATATTACACCATGTAAATATATGCATTATAGTCCAAGAAAGACCTCCAAGCAAAGTCACAAGCCTCCTCCATACGTAGGCCTCTTAAAAATGACTAATTCAAATCTCCAAAGACAAGTTGGCCTAAAGTGATCAAGTCGGCCCAAAAGAGGACATACCACTATATATAGGGTCACTCGTCCTCACCAAAGTGCTTGCAGGAATGTGAATATATACAAGACACCCAAATATCTGGAGATGCTCAATATTTTTTTTCTTCCCAACGAAGACTTCTTTTGGAGTTATATTACTGAGTGACCTGTGGGGACTTCTATTTTGAATGTATACTGCCGTCTTTGTTGCTTCTCCCCATAGGAATTTCGGTAGATCTCGATCATGGAGAATAACTTTGACACTTTCTTCTATAGCTCTATTCTTTCGTTCAACTACTCCATTATGCTCGGGATTATATGGAACTATAAGCTCCTTCCTAATCCCAGCCTCCTTACAGAAAGCAATGAGTTCTTTGGAAGTATATTCATCTCCATTGTCTGACCTTAGAATCTTTATGTTTCTTTCTATAAGATTTTCTACGTTTGCCTTGAATTTTTGAAATTTTATGAATACTTCGTCCTTGGATTTAAGTAAATAAACCAAAGTTTTCCTTGAATGATCATCAGTGAAAGTAACATAATATGGATGACATCCAAGTGATTTAGACATGGGACCACATACATCAGTTTGGATGAGATCTAGAATCTCTTGAGCTCTAGATTTACTATTTGCAAATGGTTTCTTTGCATTCTTTCCTAGAGCACAACCTTTGCTTTCATGGTCTTCTTTGAGATTTGATATCCCATTTACAATGGAGTTTAGAGTTGGCAAGATCTTGTAATGAAGATGGCCCAATCTTCTATGCCAAAGTTCACATGGACTTATCTCAATGTGGATAAGTGCTTGATTTAGAGGAGATGAGAGTTTGTAGAGTCTTCCTTCTCGAACTTCAATGGTTCTAGCTTTTTCATTGCTAGAATCTTTGACCCAAACTGCTACTTAACCATCTATAAAAGCAACTATATCTCCTTTTTCTTCTAATGATGGAACAATGATAAAATTTTTGCACAAACCTGGAACATATAGAATGTTGTTTAGATGAATGTTGCCTCCTCCTTCCAACTCAATTGATGTAGATCCAATGCCTTTTACTGGATAGCTCTTGTTGTTACCAAGCCGCACAGAGTATTAGGACTTCCCTTTGGATAGGGTTTTGAGTTGCTTGTGATATCCAGTTATGTGTCTTGAAGCTCCACTATCTATTACCCATATATTTTCATCTTGAAATGTTCCGGTGAGGGTTGAGAATAATCCTTCATTCTTTGAAGATTTGAGATCTTTGGAAGAGAAGAGACTATTCCATACTGCCTTGAAACTTTGCTTGATGAGACTTGCTAATGATGAATACTTTTCTTCAAGCTTCTTCATAACATAGTTGACCTTCTTCATGCCTTGTGCGAACCATAGCTCTGATACCATGTTGAAGAATCTAAGGCAGGATGACATTAATGATTCTTCTAACTATGATAACTGCTTGTGATGTCTTTTTACTATTATGTTTATCTTCTTCTTCTTCTTCTTATTGTGTGTTTTTCGATCATCAAACAACTACCAAAACAAGAAGATCAACAAGATACAAGTACTCAAGATGTAGGCTCCAGGCTAGGGCAAATCCTCTCCTCTTGAGAGGAAAACCCTTCAATCTCTTCTTATAGATTCTTTATTGATGAATACCAAGACTCTTGACTAACACTGAAGCCCTTCCAAGACCAAGATCAACTTCACAAGAATGTGCTTGCGTCGCTGCTTTCCAAACCCAACATAATCTCTTCAAGCAACTCTACTTCAACCTCCAGCCACAATTTTTCAGCCCTAATTGCAGATCTGCAACTTCGCGCCCCCGACAACAGCTTCTACTTTGCACGTTGTGGACAAGAACTGCTTCTTCTTTGCTTCTAGCTACCTCGCTTGACCTAATTTGTCTTCTGGATCTAGAAGGGGACTTTGTTGGCCCTTCCTTTATCTCTTTTTCACTAGATCAAACCTCCACAACGGAACCCTACTTCAGCAACATAAACCCTAGTGAAAAGCTGTAGAATTTCAGTCCTCTTCTTCGCACGTGTGGAGAGAAAAAGAGAGAGAGAGGAACCCAAAACACTTCTCCTTCTTCTGCCTTCTTCGCTTTCCCTTTTCTGCTCTTCCTTCGCATGAGAGATAGAGGAATGAATGTGTCCAAATGAGATCGAACTGTCTTTTATATATAGGTCTTCCAGGGGTACGAATTTTAGCTTCTAGGCCGACTTGATAGTCTGACAGGCTGACTTGGTCTTGGAAGGCTTAGTAAAATACAAAAAATAATTCTTTTTACAATTTACAAGATGCCTGATGGGGTCTTCATGTTATGACAATGTCCTTATTTGACTTCTTGACCTAGGACAATCCTAGAAGCACTTTCAATTAATGCTTAACCTATAAAACAAATTTCTTGGGCAAGAAACCCATGCTGAATAATAATAATAATCATTTTTCTTCTTTTTACAAAATATAAGAATCAAAAGTACATTTCATATTTATGAAGACTGAACCTAGTTACACTTTCTTCAACAATTTAGGGCCTCAAAATGGCTCTAGAAGTTAAGGACTTGAAACACTGCCAAAAATAGTTATTTGTGTTATAATTAAGGAAACTTAAAGAAACAATGGTGAGGGTCCAAGTGGAATAGGTGGTTGGTCACCAATATCTACCTGGATCAGTCCTCCCCCCTTAGGAAGCAATGGTCCCCATTACATTGAGTGCCTACATGAGATGGGGAAACTTCTGTTGAACTTGGTCCTTGGTCCTTGTTATAATTAAGGAAACTTAAAGAAACAATGGTGGGGGTCCAAGTGGAATAGGTGGTTGGTCACCAATATCTACCTGGATCAGTCCTCCCCCCTTAGGAAGCAATGGTCCCCATTGCATTGAGTGTCTCCATGAGATGGGGAAACTTCTGCTGAACTTCTTCTGATGCACTTGCCTTGGTGTAGGAGTTGGCCAACTTTGACAACCTGATACAATTTGATCTTTTGCTGGCGAGTGTTGTGGCCTATTCCATGCAGTTTGAGTTTAGCTCTGTTGGTGTTAACCATTCTGCAATGTTTGATGTGTCCAACAATGGTGGAAGTATGGCTGAAGGTAGTTCACATTGAACGCTAGGTGCAGGCAAAGGAGTGGGGGAATGCTAATCTCAAAAATATTGTCTCCCTCAGCCATGGTGATGGTGTAAGGTCCATATCGAAGTGGTTTGAGCTTTTGATTGGCTCTGACAAGATGTTCTTTCTGCAAATGCAACCAAATTTTGTCGCCCACCTGAAACTTGTGTGGAACTTGATGTTGATCATGTTGTTGTTTGTACTTGGCATTGGACTTACCAAAGATATTATGCACCTGCTCGGGGATGTGTTGGATGTGTTCAATAAATCGGGTTGCTTTATTAGCCTCAAACTGTACATGTGCGGATTCTGTCTGTGTAGTCACATGAAACATGGCAACATCAATTGGACACAATGGTTGAAATCCGAGACCTATTTGAAAAGGACTGCGACTAGTCGAGCTATGGAGAGCTCTGTTATAACTGTGCTACACATAAGGAAGGCTCTCATCCCAAGTTCATGGATGCTTGGAGTTGTACATGCATAGTATGTGCACTATCATCCGGTTAACAACCTCTCTTTGACCATTAGTCTGGGGATGGAATATAGTTGACTTAGTGAGCTTGGTGTCTAATAATGTTCAGAAGCTTGACAAAAATGTGCTCAGGAACCTGTTATCGTGATCTGATATAATGGTCTGCGGGATCTCAAACTGTACCCATACTCGTTCAAAGAAGAGCTTGGCAGTGTCCTCTCCGGTGATACTCTTCTTGCAAGCCATTAATATAGCCATCTTAGAAAATCTATCCACGACCACAAATACACAGTCATTACCATGCTTGGTAGAAGGAAAGCCTGATAGATAGTCCATGGAGATGGATTCCCAGGGCTGATTGAGAGTAGGTAGAGGAGTTTACAGGCCCTGCTTCTTTATGGTTGACTTGGCGATTGCACAATCAGTGTAGGATCTGATATATTTTCCAATATCCTATCGAAGTTTTGGCTAATAAAAATAATTCTGTAGTACGACCACAATTTTCTTCACGCCAAAGTGCTCTGTGACCTAACTGTGGTGCGCCTCTCAAATCAGCGTGGCACGTTCGCTTGAAGGAAAAAAAAGATGGCCCAGGTAGCATAATAAGGCATTCTGGAGGTGAAAACCTAGAACTTCCTTGACATACACTAGCATCTGGTATGTGGTTGTGAATTTTGGATCATTTTTGTATAGTTGCGGCCATCCGAAGGTCTCGTGGCCACAAGAGTTGAGAATTGGTTGACGCAATTTGCAACGTGATTAGTGTTTCCATTCTTGTATTGAATGTTCAAGTGGAATTGTTGTATTTATGTAGACCACTTTTGATGCCGATCGTTTTACAACTTCTTGTGTTTGTATAAACTGAAGAGGTCGGTGATCTGTGTGGATGAGCGTCTTCTTCCCTAGAATGTAATGTTTCCATTGTCGACACGCCTGCATGATAGAATATATCTCTTTATCATAGGTGGGGTACTTTCGAATTGTATCAAATAGTGACTCACTGTGATAGGCCACTAGATGCCCTTGCTGGGTAAGAATTGTGTCAATAGCATAGTCGGAGGCGTTTCTCTAAATTTCAAATGGTTGTTGCAGGTCTGACAGTGTGAGTACAGGTGCAGAGCAGAGGCGGTGCTTCAACTCAACAAACACCTTCTGTTGGGACATGGACTAGAAAAACTTTGCTCTCGCTCCGCACTTGGTAACTTGACTTAGAGGCCAAGTGATATGAGAGAATCCGAACATGAACCTTCTATAAAAATTGGTAAGGCCCAAAAAGCTAGAAAGTTCTATTAGAGTGGTTGGGGCTGGCCAATCCCGAATGAATAGGATCTTAGCCGGATCCACATGCACGCCTTGCTCATCAATGATGTAGCCTAGATATTGGACCTGGCTCATGCCAAAGGCGCATTTCTCCAAGTTGGCACATAGTTTGTGTTGTTGCAAAGTTTGAAGGATTTGCTGAATGTGTTGTAGGTGCTTCAAAAATCTTGCTGAAGATGAGGATGTCTTCCAAATATACAACCACGAATGAGTTGGTGAAGTGCTAGAAGTTGTAGGGGCATTTGTCAACCCGAAAAGCAAGACCAACCACTTGAAAAGGCCCTCCTTGGATTTGAAGGCGGTCTTCCATACATTTGTAGGTTATATTGGCGCTTGGTGATAACCAAACTTTAAATCGATCTTGCCGAAATACTTGGCACCCTTGAGCTAGTCAAGAAGGTCATCAATTCGTGGGATTAGATATCTGTTCCTGACAATGATTTTATATAGTGTCTGATAATTAATGCAGAGCCTAAAGGCTCCATCTTTCTTTTGTACAAGTAAAATTAGACATCCACAAGCTGAGAAACTTGGACGAATGGGCCCTTTTTGTAGCAACTCCTGGATATGTCGCTTCATTTTGTCATTTTCCAAAATGGAACGATGGTATATCGGCCCATTGGGTAGAGGTGCTCCGGGAGTTAGATAGATTGAATGCTTTACCTGATAGTGCAAAGGTACCCTTATGGGTGAGGAGAAGAAGTCCTAATATTCTTCCACGACCTTATCTATTGAGAAATCTAGGTGGAAACAAGTGTAGGTGATTTCCCTTACTTTGATAACTGATTGTGATAATTTTTTACTTTACTTGATTAACTTATTCTTTCCTTTCTTATTATTAGTTTTTTCTATCATCAAACAACTACCAAATCATAAAGAACAATGAGACAATAGGACACAAGATATAGGCGACCAACCAGGGTCAAAACCTCTCCAACTGAGAGGAAAATCCACTAGAACCCTTCTCTTCTTATAGAACTTCAATTGATGAATTCCAAGACCTATGGCCCTTGACCAAAACCCTCTAAGACCAAGTCATTCTTCCTTCTTGATGAGCTTTCCTTACACAACTTCCAACAACAAACTTCGACCTTCTAGCAACTTCGACCATCCAACAACTTCGACCCCAACAATAATTTCTGCAACTTCGACCTATCATCTTCTCAGCTTCGACCTTGATGCAACTTCAACAACTTCGACCTAGCAGCTTCACAACTTCGATCTAGAGGCAATTTCACAGCTTTGACCTTGCAGTTTCACAACTTTGACTTTGCAACGTCGTAGCTCTGAGCTTGCAGCGTCATAGCTTCGACCTTGCAGCTTCACAATGCAGCTTTAGAATTTTGTCTAGCCCAGAAACTATAGAAACCCTAACGAGAGAGAGAGAGAGAGGCCCAAAAACCTTGATCTTGATCTTCTTCTTCTTCTTCGTCCTTTTCCAGCATTTACCTTGAGGAGATTGAACTTGCTTGAGTGAATGTGCAAATGAGGTCGAATTCCTTCTTATTTATAGGTTTGTGAGGGGTACAAATTGCTATCTTGAGGCCGACTTTCCCCTTCATGTAGGCCGACTTGATCTTTGTGCCATGACGAGGTCTTGGAGGGTCTTTTGACTCTATTTTGACTCAATAATTTTTCCTTTACAATATGTAACATGCCCAAATGGGTCAAAAATACATGACAATGACTCAATTGACTTTATGACAAACTTAGAAGCACTCAATGGGTGCTTGACCTAAAAATAAATTTCCCTTGAGCATGAAACCCATGTGTCTCAGAAAGACTTCCAAGAAGGGGTGACTATAAACAGAGAGGGTTCCTTGGCCCTTTTCTCATAGTAAGTTTCCCACTAGTCCTTGACATGGGGGGAGGCCTTAAGCAGTGCAAAATTAATTTTTTCCCTATCAGAGAAACTATGTATTGAAATGTTAAAATTGGCAACTAGGGCCAAACTCCATGTGGGTCATCTTATTCATGGCTGATAATATTTTTATTAGATTTCTCTCTCGTCGAGAGGTGTAGGGTTGATGTAAAGATCATCCGATTCCGATAAGTATTTATGGAGATATGAATTTATTTTGATTATGGAATAATTATCATGCCGACCAACAACTCATGTAGGCTCAGAAGCCCAACAGACGCATCTATTCATCATCAACATTTGTATATAAATACAGGAGGTCTTTTTCTCATTTGGACACACACTTCTCATCCATCTCTCTCTCTCTTCTGCGCAGAAAAGAGTCTTTCTCTCTCTCCTGCGCAGATAGGTCTCTCTCTCACACGTGGGAAGGAAGGATGCAGCTGATGCCGGTGATGCCAATGACGCTGATGTCGATGATGTTGATGCCGGTGATGTCGATGATGCCGGTGATGCCGATGATGCTGATGCCGCTGATCTAGGATTTGTTGCTGCTGATGTAAATAAGATTTATGTGCTATTTCTCTCTGCTGAATTATTGAAGATAAAGGAAGATTTGATCAAAGGGTTTCCCCACATTGGGGTTTGTCCCTGGCTAGCTGCCACATCTTGTGTCCCTTGTCTTGGCTTGTTTACGGTCGATGGTTTAATGTTCTATCTGCACTTTACTTATGTACATGTGATTGCTAATCTGTGGATAATAATAAGAAAGATAAGTAAACTGCTCTAAGCATAGAACATACCATAACTTAACATGAAAAGTAACCTTCAAGTAGATTCAACCATTTATATACAACATTTGGATCTATTTGACCTTCGAATATAGGGATATCGAAGTTCACTTGTACCTTGAAGGGGGCAACGCCTCCGAAGTGATTGCTGGATGAAGATGTGTTGTCGGTGGGCATCCACCGAAGGATCTGGGTAAAGCTGTCCATCATCTCATTCCTTTGCCACTCGAGGGATTCTTCGAGCAACAATTTGATAGGATCTCCTACTCTGTTGTCTTTCTTTTCTTCCGCCATGGGAGGTTGTTGGTGTCAGCAGGGATGGTCTTGCAAATGCTCAACCAGTTCAAGTCCCAACTCCTTATACCCGACCTTGTTGGGGACATGCACAAAAAAATAGAGAAAGAGCAGACCGTTTTGATACCACTGATCCAGATTTATGAAGGAACGAAACGGAACACTGATATAAACAGAAACATAGAGCTACAATGGAAACAAAACTTCAATTCATTAATAACAAAGTACTGAAAACCATTTACATGCAAAATGGAAATAAAGCTAGCTCGGGTGATAGTAGCTTATTTCTAAAAAGAGATGTGGTGGTTACATGCCTTTTGAACTATCTTACAATGAGGCTTAGAGGCCTATTTATTATTGAGAAACAATGGAAAACCCCGAACATCCAAAAATCTAACCCTAGGTGATGAAGCACCAAAAATCTGTGGGCCTCGTTGGGGTAAATTGGTACATCAACTTCCCGGGGTTGTAACTTTGGCATACGATCTCTGTTTGATGCGTATGATACCTCGTTAAAAAGATCTATTCGAGGAACACAACTTTCAATTGCAAACACATGCCACAGGGTATGTGTTTGCCCATTTAACAAAAAAGCGTCGTTTTGGGCCTCAAAATGGCTCCAGAAGTTCAAGACCCGAAAAGCTACCAAAAATAGTAAACTGTGCTATAATTAAAAGAACTGAAAGAAACAGTGGTGGGGGTCCAAGTTGAATAGGCAGGTGGCCACCAATATCCACCCGGATTAAAATGCCATAAACTGAATAAGATGATTAGAAATTCATGTGAGTTTTCATTGCCTTTTAACAACAATTATCTTTACAAGATGATGTGGGTGTAAAATGGTTATTGGACCACCCATAGATCAGTACAGATGATATAAAACCAAACAGGCTTGATCCTTCTAACATTTTCTGAAAATTGTTGCCCATCATTTATGGTGACTTGAACCAAGTCAACTCGAAGAGTTTTGTTCTTAATGTTTCTGAAAGTTATTTACAAGAATGAAATCCATGTAGATATTCTAGTTTGTGTGTGTGTCACATATGGGAACAAAGGCATGCATGATATCCTAGGGGGAGCTTGCAATAGCGTGGCAAGCTTAGAGCTAGTTGTTCAACTTTTTTGTCCATTTTCAGCAGAATATTTTGGCAAATATAACAGACACAATCCTAGCAATGCTAATGTTTTGTCTTGATCACAGATTTTTTTTTTTACATAATCTGTCAGAATGTCATCTTTCTCCAAATTTTCTATTTTAATGTAGACTTCACATTTTTGCAGATGGCATATGAACTCTATGGAATGTTAGCTGGTAATGTGAGTTCTGTGACAGGGGAAAATATAAAGCCAGCATATGGTGGTGATGAAGAGTCGTTCCTTAGAAAAGTTGTGACTCCTATTTATAATATTATTAAAGGGGTACTGAGCATCTTATTGTACCTTACATCCTCTTGATAATGTATGTTGTCCCTATTATGATTTGATATTGGTGCACATATATGAACATAAAGAAATAGTTTTTTTTTTTGTTTTTTGTTTTCTGTACAGGAAGTCACGAGAAATAGAATTGGGACAGCCAAACACTCACAGTGGAGGAACTATGATGATCTGAATGAATTCTTCTGGTACAGGGGATGTGTCATAAAATGCTCAGCAGTATTTTTATATATCCAAGTTTTGTAATAATTGCACGCTATGCTAAAACATGACTGTCTTTATCAACAGGTCAGCTGATTGTTTCCGCCTGGGCTGGCCAATGCGTGCAGATGCAGATTTTTTTTATGTACCAGAAGAAATTGAAAGGAATCAATCCACAATGGTAGCAACACTTCTATATTTTTCTATACATGAACAATATCCTTGTAACTTGTATGACAGCTTTCATATCAGCAGCTTGCTAATTGTTTTTTATATTTGTCGATTCATACAAACCCTGCAGACTGGAAATTTTGTTCAACGGTCTTCATATTTGTTGAAATTGCCAGAATTTTTTAATGCAAATTCAGAAATTTCAGCTCGCACTGGAGGTTTCCCAGATCTAATCCTTATGTACTTTCAGCCTTTAGACTGAACTGAAATATTATTTTACAGCAGCAAACAGGACAATATTTCACTTCACTTCAACCTGACACGGTAGGTGTTAATTTTCGGGAATTGAAATAGGGACTCTTCCCTTAGGTCATGAACTGTGAGATCTTGTTAGTGGTTAGGGAGATGTACCCTGTGCATTTGATTGGTTTGGCCTCATTGATTGATCCCATTGGTCAGTTGGGCACTGACCTGAATGCCATTGGATTTTGGCTTATGGGATATGTTGGATGCTATGTATCTTTCCTTATGAGGACTCTTGTGATCTCTCCCTTAGACAGTGGCTGAGAAACCTATGGATTGGTCAGGGAGATTGATCTTGATAGAGAGAGAGAGAGGCTTGTACTTGATCTCTCCCTTAGGCGGTGGTTGAAAGACCTATGGATTGGTTGGGGAGATTGATCTTGAGAGAGAATGAAAGGTACCTCCCTGGCTAAGATGGAGTGTTGGAAATATAGTAGCCATGGTCGGTATTTTCATTTATAAAGAAACAAGAAAATTTAATTTTTTGAATTGTGCCTCCTTGATCAAGTCAGCCCCAAGTTGGCTGGGCCCCTTTGAGGCACCTTTTTGCCCCCTTTGGAAGACTATAAATATGTGAGTCTCTCCTCCTCATTTGGCACATCGATGATATATGGTTCCGTCTCTGTTCTAGTGAAGGAGGAAGGAGGAGGCTGAAAATTAGGAGGACTTGGCACTTGATCTTGTTCTTGGTTACTAGTTTGGCTATTATCTTGATATTGGTGTTTTCGATGTATTGATGAATCTTGGTCTCTCTCTCTCATAAGGAAAGATTTCTGGGGTTTCCCCTTGTGGGTTTCGCCTTGGCCTGAGGCCTAATTTCTGCATCTCATTGTCTCATGGTTATTTCCTACTGCTCTTTCATGTTTATTGGTTGAAATTTTCTTCTGTATAACTGCTTAATGATATTGGATGAATGCTATGTGAAATTAATGTTAACTGATAATTTATTAATTAGAAGTAGGTATTTGTGGAAGACAATTATTTCTAGCTTGTTTTCACTAGAAATATCAACACTTGACACAGCCTATGCGTAAATACCTGTCTGAACTTTAACATTAATAATAGGAAGCTCAAGCAAAAGGACCTTGAACTGATGCCAACAAGTTTCAACACCTAGGGCATACTTTTCTAAATATGCACCAGATATGAAAATCACTTTATTGCAACAAAACTAACAGTGGAAAATACGCTTTCTTATTTTCAAGTTATATAGTAAATCACTCATCAATTTCAGCCCATGTTATGTCAAATCAAGATGAACAAGTGCTTGAAATTTCCTATCAAGAAGAAAATTTCTTATCTTCAAGTTATATGGTAAATCACTCATCAATTTCAGCCCAATATTATGTCAAATCAAGATGAACAAGTGCTCGAAATTTCCTATCAAGAAGAAAATAGAAGCTGAAAATTTAATCTACAATTACAAAGTTTTCAACAGCTGAAATTTTATGTATATAGAGAGAAGAAATGAAATAACGTGGACATAACACAACTTTATCACAAAGCTAATACAATATCTAGCTCTCCAAATTATAACTAGGGAAAACCATGAAAGCCCTAGCCACCACGAAAGACATTTGCTTCTCTTCTCTTCGTTATAGAAACATATCAAGTAGCACTATGGTTTTCAAAACCTAAGTCCTCTCCTCCCACAAGCGACGAGGACAATGCTTCTCTATATTGTAGGGTTTATCACAACCCTTGGCTTCTTTGCCTTACAATAGGGTGAATACCCTAACCCGGGAAAATGGTTGAACATCTCCATGAACTCTAGTGCTACAAGACTAAGAGTGGTAACACATGCAAGTATAACGTGTTTCTCGTGATATGCGGATCCCTTGGTGTGAGGGCGAAAAATGGCATTAGGTGTCGGGTTCAAAGTATATCAAGTTCCTGGGTCCAGGTCAGCGGAGAAAAATGATAGAAATTGGTGACATGCCACAAAGGGAGAGAAATGCTAGTGTACTACACTTATCACATCTCTAAAACAAAATGATGAATGAATGATTGAAAGAGTGAAATGACTCTCTTTGTTTGTTATTTATATGATAGTTTTAAAAACCAAAACTATATTTTGAACAGGCCACCTATTTAATTAGGATTCGAACCAGAATGGATCAAACGATATTCATTAAACTGGAATTGAAAAACTACATGCAATAATTTTTTTAATGAAACAAATTACTTTTATGGTTACAAACCATGATTTCAAATCATTAGAGACAAAATATGCAAAGTCTTCTCATATATATATCATGTAAGGGTGCACAATAACATATATCAAAATGATATTGAGTTACATATCATCAACAAAATACGTAACCAATGAGGCTCTAAGTGGCCTCTGTAGTCGAAAAACAATGCTACAACTCAAGCTAATAGGCTACTAGTTTGCCACAAATCACTGATCAACATAAACACTCATCAAAATCATCACCACTACTACACATGGGATCATCATCGGGAGCTACTTAAACATGATCTAGCTCAAGCCTCAGAGTATAAGGACTCCTCAAACTCCTTTGCAACGTTAGTAGTAGTACTAGTAGTGGCAACAACACTATGTCTAAGCTCCCTAGTAGAACTAGAAGCATGAGTTTGTTGAGCTGCACGACTACTACTTTCCTCACCATATCCCATGCTTTGTCTTGGTGGTTCGCTTCAACTTTTGGTTTCAAATATGCATTGGAAACAACACCCCCCAAATCCATGATATCAATATCAAAATTAGGAAAAACATCAGTTGGTTGAGTCTCCTCCACACATTCTAAAGTTGGATCAATATCATCCAACACATTGGGATCTATATCAGGTCTTCTATTTAGCGATTGGTTGTGTTTTAGTGGAAGGTTGTATTGCACGAAGACTAGATCATTTAGTTGTTTTTGTTCCAAATGATTTCTCTTCTTCGTTTGAGTCCGTTTAAAAATAGACTAATTGCGCTCACAACCAAAAGCACTGCAAGTTTGGCTTAGAACTCTAAATGGAAACTTTTGCAATTGAGGACATTGGTTGCCAAATGACTCTCACCAATGTGCTACAAAGACAAAGACTAAAGTTTGTTCATTGTTGAACAAAGACAAAGAGTAAAGTTTGTTCATTGTTCAACAACTTAGATGTTAAGTTTGAACTTTGGCTACAAAAGCAAGTATTTACAAGTTGAATTTACCTGGTTGATCCATATATGTTGTAATCTTTGCCAAATGTACTTATGGCCCTAGTAAAATCTCTAAGCTCTTGATGTATTTCCAACCAATGCGACTCTTTAGGGATCGTGTGCTCCAATCACTTGTACAACCCATCTTTGTCCTCCCCGTATGACATTCTCCTAACTAAGCTTTATAATGTTACTTTGGGTTCAAGAAATACTCGACTTTATGTATAGGTTGATGGAGTTGATTTTTCCCTCTATCGATGATTTTTCAGATAGGCCCATATTTATCTACTCTTTATCTTTATAGGTTGCCTGTGTCTACTCCTTTTCTTGATCCATAGCCCCATAGATGTATCCCATGGCCAATTTTTCCCCATCCACTAGTCACTACACCTTAACAACAGGCTCCCCAATTTTCACAAGCTCTACTGCTTTTTCCCAGAAAGTACTATCAAAAACTTTCTTTTTGGTGTCTTTTCCATCTGCTTTGTGACCCATTGAGATGTTGCAATTTTGGTAGCTCGGAAGGTATTTCCGAGTGGAGAAAAGCCACAAAAAATAGATTGTTGGGCAAGGTAGCCAAGTGTTGGGGTTTTGGACCCAAAGCTGTGGGTTTGGAACCCAAGTGTTGGGGTTTTGGACCCAAATCTGTAGGCTTGGAACCCAAAAAATTAAAATTTAATTTGTTGTTGAGGGTTTCTTGAAGGGCAAAGAAGACCCCAGGACACTCACACAAAGGTATAAATAGAAGGCCAGTGGAGAGGCCTAATCACAAGTTTCAGGTCTTCGAGCTTGTGGAGAGGAGGCTAAAGGACCTAGCCAAAACAAGCTAAAGAGGTCCAGTTTCTTTGTGATTTGGTTAGCTAAAGGAGCAATTACCAATAAGAAGAGAGAGGCTGAGTTAGCAAGAAAGTGGAAGGATTCATTTATGGAGAAAAAGAAGCCCTAAGAGAGCCACAACCTAGAAGAAGGGAACAAGTTTAACAATGGTTTGTTCTATGCTAAGTGCTTGAAGGAAGTCAAGTTGGAGTTCTATTCAAGAGAAAGAAGGTCGAGTTTCTGTCCTAAAGGGAGGCCGAGGAATCTGTGTGCTGGCTAAGGTTCTATTCATGGTCTTAAGGTCTGGTTAAGGCTACAAGGGAGGTTTGATTATAAGGGCCGCAAGGTTATACTATGCCCTAGTCTAGGTCGCAACAAGAAGGGGACCAATAGATGTTTGTTAGGGCCTGAAGTGGCTTGACCAAAGCTGGATAGTGATAAAGCAAACAGAGCCGAGGTCATTTGAGGTGAGGTCGAGGCTGCCTGGGATGGGCCACAATTAAGGCCTCAAGTGGGGGGTCTGAGGTTGCAAAAAGGAGGTTGTAGGCAATTGTAACAAGTGGAGGTGCAACAAACTTAAGGAAGTGGACGACAAGGAGAACATGGTTGACAGAGGGTGAAAAGAGAAGTCTGTTGGGCAAAGAAGGAGATGATAGCAATGGGATAAAGGAACTTGTAGCAACAAAGGACTGCTACAGTAAGTAGATAGAGGTCTAAGGAATTGAATTATGTGAACAAAAAGGGCTGCTTCCTAAGGAGGGTCAAACAACAAGTAAGTTGAGCTATTTTGTCTTTGTTTTTCATGGGAAGATGAGGGCCTAAAGTATAAGACGTCAACCCTAGTTGTGTCTAGTCGAAGGACATACTTGTATACTGTGTATTATAGCATTGTATCAGGGTTTGTAAAGAGCCATGACCCATGGTAGGAAGCCCTAAGGATTTCTTATTGATGGACTAATGCGAAACATGATTTGGGCGAATAAATAGTGTACTATGTTGTTGCTTTGTTTACTGTTATATTTGTTGTACAAAGTGTTTCATAGTCGAGCATATCTAGTGTGTTTATGTGCTTGGTTAAGTCGTAGACTTGACCTAGGATGCAAGGAAATGTCGACATGGTATGAGAGCTACCTTTGAAAGGTGGCTGGATCGGTGTGTGCACAGGGATCAGTAGTAGAAAGAAACAATGTTTCTTAGACATCGAGCAAAAGGTTCAAAAAAGAATATGGATATGTGTTCTTGACTAGTTTGGTGACGAGGCAAGATGGGAGTTCTACTAGATTGGTGGAGAACTTGGTGAACAATAGTATGTTGTTTGGCAGACTGTTTATCATGGACTTCCATTGACTTGTCCAACTATGTTTAGGTGGCTTGGTAGGGAATGCTTTGGCATGGACAAGGTAGCTCCACGCTGATGGCAGGTTGATCGTGAGTTAGTATCCTCATTGGGTTGCAGCGTTGCACATCCATCTATGGTGTCATGTGCACATGAGGTGTTTTACCCAGGAGGATGAAAACACTTGAAGAGTTGAGTTGTGGTTGTCTAGGGTGGCTAGGCCTAGTGTTCAATCGCCACTTAGGGCTAACCTTGAAAGGCCTCAAGTTCAGTTCTAGGGAGGTTGTGTTGGCTCAAAGGGAGTCTAGCTTCAGAGTGAGACTACGAGGGAGAGTTAGCCACCCAACGGAAGTTTGACTTTCACGGATCAAGCGAGAGTGGAGTCTTCCAGGGCATGCAGGGACAATCAGAAACCATGCGAGGACAATCATGGTGGCACAACGAAAGTCATAGACCATGCGAGGACAGTCATGGATCGTGCAAGGAAATGTCATGGTACATGCGAGGACAATCATGCACCATGCAAGGTAAGTTTTGATCAAGCACAAAGAAGATATTTCACATGCGAGGATAGTCATGGGCATGTAAGGGAAAAGTCACGGCTCATGCAAGGAAAGTCATGGAGCTGGAGATTTCTATGAGAAGAACATGGAAATACCTTCCTCACTAAGAGGTAGTGTTGAAATTTGGGTAGCTCAGAAGGTATTTCTGAGTGGAGAAACGCCACAAAAAAGAGTTTGTTGGGCAAAGTACCCAAGTGTTGGGGTTTTGGACCCAAAGTTGGGGGCTTGGAACCCAAAGTAATTAATATTCAAATCTAATTTGTTGTTGAGTCGTTAAGTGAGGGTTCCGTGAAGGGCAAAGAAGACCCCTAAGACACACAAAAGTAGAAATAGAAGGGCAATGGAGAGGCCTAATCTCAAGTTTGAGAAGGACTTTGAGCTTGTGGAGAGATGAGGCTAAAGTACCTAGGCACAAAAAGCTAAAGAGACCAATTTTCTCTTTGATTTGGTTAGCTAAAGGAGCAACTATCGATAAGAAGAGAGAGGCTGAGTTAGCAAGCAAGTGGAATGATTCATATGTGGCAAAAAAGAATCCCTAAGAGAGTCGCAACCTAGAAGAAGAGGACGAGTTTAAGAATGGTTTATTCTGTGCTTGATGGAAGTCAAGTTGGAGTTTTGTTCAAGAGAAAGAAGGTCCAGTTTCTATCCTAAAGGGAGTTCGAGGGTTTCGTATGCTGGCCGAGGTTCTATTCATGGTGTTAAGGTTTGGTTAAGGTTATAAGGGAGGTATGTTTGTAAGGGCCATAGGGCTAGGCTATGCCCTAGTCTAGGCTGTAGCAAGAAGAGGACTGACGAAGGTCTGTTAGGGCTTGAAGTGGCTTGACCAAAGCTAGACATTGATAAAATAGACTAGGCCGAGGCAACCTTTGTTAGATCGTATTTAAGGCCTTAGGTAGGAAGTCCAAGGTTGCAGAAAGGAGGCCATAGGCAACGACAAAAGACCGAGTTGCAATAGACTTAAGGAAGTGGACTGCAAGGAGAATGGGGTTGATAGAGGGTTAAAAGAGAAGTCTGTTGGGTAGAGAAGGAGTTGACAATAAGGTGAGAAAGGAGCATGTAGCATCAAAGGAAGTACATCTACAACAAGCAAACTAAGGTCTAAAGGAATTGGCTTTTGTGGACGAAAAGCACTGAAAGGGATGATTGCTAAGGAGGGTCAAACAAGAAGTAAGTTAAGTTATTTTGTCTTTGTTTTTCATGGATGTGGGCCTGAAGGATACAACCTTAGCCCTAGTTGTATCTAGTTGAACGAAAAACTTGTATACTGCGTATTATAGCATTGTATTAGGGTTTGGAAAGGGCCATGATCCCTTAGGTTTTCTTATTGATAGATTAATGTGAAACGTGGTTTGGGCCAATGAATATTGTGTATTGTTGTTATATTCTGCTGTCCAAAGTGGTTCATAATGGAGGATATCTAGTGTGTTTATGTGCTTGGTTAAGTCATAGACCTAACCTAGGATGCAAGGAAATTTCAACACGAGAGATTGCAATGTTTTGCATGTTTTGCTATTGGGAAGTGAGAGATTGCAATGTGGGAAAGTGAGTTGCAAATCTCTTAATGGCAGGCCTAGCAAGTTCCTTTCCCGTAATGTTTTTCCTCATTGGGCTCAGTGCACATGAGTGGTTGTAGATGTATTTGGTGATACACTTGGCATGCTCTACAATATTCTTTACCCACTCCACATTTCCTATGTCCTCAAGCATGAGGCCTATGCAATGTGCAACACATGGGGTCCAAAATATGGTCTTATATTTGGAATCTAGCATATTTTTAGCAAGAACATAGTTTGATGCATTATCTGTGATGACCTACACAACATTTTGCACCCCCACTTTCCGAACCATCTCATCCAAAAGCTGAAATACTAGGTTGGTATCTTTCGCCCTATCAGATGCATCATATAATTTCGAAAACATGGTTCCTTGAGGGCAAGAGACAAGGAGATTTATGATAGTGTGGTCTTTTCCATCAATCCATCCATTTGACATGAGGGAACAACTTGTTTTGGCCCATGACTCTTTAAGCTTAGTCAAATATTTTTTGATGGACAAAACATCGCTTTGCAAAAGAGCTCCCCCCAAATCATGCATACTAGGGCCTTTGAAGCCCATTCCTGTAGCTATAACAGAGTCCCATGTAGCTTGGTAATAAGGGGGGCAGACAACATTAAAGGAAATATCTGCATCATACCACTGCTTGGGAATATATTGAAAACAACTTCTTTGCGTTGTTTTTTCGAATGAATATCTAAGGTGGGTTGAGTTAGACTTGGTTTGGAGGTAGTGCCACTAGTAGAGATAGAGGTGGAGGAACATAATGGAAGGGGTCATATAGAAGGGATATATGAGTCGTTAAGGTCAAGATCATCAAACCCGCTTGCTTTTTTCCTACCCATAGCTTCTGCAAGTTCCTTATTCCTTGCAATTTTTGCCTGTATAGCCTTTCCCCTAGCCTTTGTCTCCTTAAACTTCTCAAACTTTTCAAGGTATTCTCCCCTAATAGGTCCTATCACTTTATTAGGTGCATCATTGGGGGTTACATGGCCTTTGATATCAACCAAATGTTGTTTCAACCTATGAATACCCCCTCCCTCCCATTGGGTGCTTACAATATTTGCACAACATTTTGCCATCAACAACATCATAGTGAATCGATGCAACATATTTGGATTTTGGGGCCATGGTGGATGATGAAATTTCAGATTTGAATGTAAAGAGATTTGCAAAAAGAAAAGAAAAATGCATCTAAGTAAAATGCAAAGCCTATGATAAATTAGAAAAAAAAGACATTTAGCCTACAAACAAGGGTTGTTTTTTACTTGAAATAGGGGAAAATAATAGGGACAACAATCAAATCTAGAAATTTTCAAGAGAGCAATCACACCTGGGAATGAAAACCAGTTGCTAAAGCCTCCTCCCAAAGATGCCAACTCTACTAGACTGCTCCAAACCAACTCCAAGGTGACAAAGAACCTCCAAAATTTCCACTGTTGCTCGAAAACTCGATGCTGTTGCAAAATTGTCCGAGATCTCATATGCTCACAAACACTAGAAATCAGATGTGTGAAACAAATAGGAGCTTAGGCATGCTTTTATAAGCTTAGGGTGGCAAATTTAGGAGGGAACCTACCCATGGTTTGCAAAAAAACCATCTCCAAAACAACCTGCGGATCCCATCTCCTCACATAGTGTGGGTTTACCTAATTGGGCGAGTATTTTAGGGACCTGATCAGTTAGGATCGGTTTGTACCAATTGCTCCTTGGATCAGATTTTTTGTTTCGATTAGCAACATAGAGGGTTTGACTGGCTGGTTTGGCTGATTTCTGATTTAGCTTGGCCGATTTTTAAAACTATGACTTAAATGGGAGGTAAGAGATGCAAGCAATGTAAAGTGGGTCTAAATCTATATAAGTAACCTAACTCTATAGAAGTATGCTCAAAAGTGGAGCACTTTCTATCCAAGTGGCACATGTCAGGCTCCAATATGAAGATGTCTACAAGCAAGGATCCAAGTTGTGAATGCTACATGAGATGTGTCCAACCCTCTTAGACATGATTTGAAGGCTTGAATGCTCCTGTAGTACCTATTTTTACCTATTAACCATAAATTTAAATACTGTGCCCTAATTTTGGAATTAAACCAACAATTACAAGAAATATGCCTAAAGTTTCCACTTATTCCTACATTCAATTAAGCCATAAATTAGAATTGAATAACTGGGATGCAGAAGAATACCTGATTATTTGTTCGAAGGCGTTTTGGCCTTTTGCTGTTCCTGTTGTAGTTACCAAACCGACCCTTTTCCTCCCAGCCTATCTGGGATCAACCTTTATGGTTCCTAGATCCAGAAGACTTCAAAATGGAGGTCTTTTAGCCCTTGTGCTCAAAGCTCCAGAACAATCAAGGGTTCCTTCTCCTTATAGTCCTCATAACACCGTCTCATGATCATCAGATCTGTATTCCCTGCTCTCCGGCACGTGGAATCCAGAAAGGTCCTTTTACTTTTAGAGGCGGTCAATTGAATTCATGGAGTCGGCTATGTCATTGTCACAAGTTTACTTTTATTCATACGTACATTGGTCATTGTTATTTTGTTCTTTTAAATAATATAACATATGTACCTTTTAGTTAATATTTATTTCTTTTAATTCGTTTGTATTTTATTTAATATAAAGTATATAATTTCATTAATATAATTAATAATTAATAATTAATAATAATCAATACAATATTATGTTATAGTTCTTATTTAGTTATCGTAATTAATAATATTATAGCTACCCTTTTATTTTGTATAATACCTTGTATTTTCTTTTATTATGAATAATATGTTAATAACTTAATTATATATTATCATGGTGGTATATCTATATATATATATATATAGCAAGTAATCCACCTCAATATGTTCATTATAACCTCGCAAGTTTAGGTATTTACTCAATATGTCAATAATTCATTCATTGGACTTTTCGTAATTAGTTAGCACATATACTAGTGTAGTGCATACGATACATGCATATGTAGCTATCATATGCATTTCTCTTATGCATGCTAATATTTTTATGTTCCGTATAACTTGAGGTGGGTCAATACAACTCTACCAAAGCCATGTGCTCCTTTGAGTCCATCACAGCTACATGATTGCTTTCTCAAACATGACATATTGAAGTCAAACACAAGCCTCCATGGAAGATACAAGCTGTGACTATGCCATCTAGTGCTAAGTGCCTTCCTCCAAGATGTCCAAATCTCTTCATGCGTGGGCTACATGAAGAAGCCACGAAGTTCCGTACGTCTCTAATGCATTGGGGAGGAATGCCATATGAACATCCATACAAATTCAAGCATTCAACAAGCAAGTCGAGTCCATTGTGTTTGTCCTTTATAGAACAACCAATAGTCATTCACATACCATGTATTTGACATCACATGAAGCACCCCCAAGAATGGCGTGAACACTATTAGAGTAAACCCAAAAGCTAATACGCTTTTGTTACGAGGAAAGTCTTCACAAACACCTGTCTTGCTTGTTTGCTTCTCCACCAAGCTTGCCATCTGCAAATTTGAATTTACTACAATCTTGTAATTGATGTAAACATCATTCTCCATCAATGCATCATACCTCACCTCATTAAAACAATTGGAAGTCTCACAAATGGAAGGAGCAAATGCAATATGATAAGTATATCTCCTTGGAGGTATACTTGGCCTCCTTAAAGATGTAGGTTCTCCTACGTGCTGCTGTGTATCCTATATAGTGTTTAAGTCTTCTTAGCCTCTTATAGGTTGGAGTAAAAGGTGAGGGCATGTCCACCTCCAATCTCTCCTCGTCCACTTGTGAATATGATTCATATCAAACATCTAAGTCAACCTATGGAGCAACAACCTCCTCCTCTTCAATCTTTGAAGCATATATCTTTAAACTAGAGGAACGCACATCCTCATCAAACTTCACTTTTCATCTCACCACAACCTCCTATTGTGTTGGACTACTGATCCTGTAAGTTGTAGAAGTATCATTGTATCTAACAATAGAAGATGCTGTCATAGCTTTTTGAACCTCGAACTAACATCTACTGCTTATGCATTTGAAGGAACATAACCTTGGATCATTAGCAAATTGTGAAACTTCATTCCTCATGGCAACATTATAGGCCAGAATCTTCAGACACTACATCATGGGCTATTCGAGATGTCCTTCAAAGGTAATCACATCTCCATATAGGACCAAGACAAGTGGATCAAATCTGTCAAAATCACAAAGATGATTTCACGAAGCCCATCCATCCTAAAATATGAAGCTCATTGTAGAAGCAACAACCCACATAATGGTATCATCAACTTCTAATCATAGGTATCTAGCCCGATGACCTCAAAATATTTGGAAATTGAAGCATACACCTCAACAAGGTTACCTCCCTCCTTTCGAGAGAATTTTGATGCAAGAGTAACATCTATGTCAACACTATCTCCATGAGAGAATCCAACAACCCTATCCGCGTACTCTACATCACTCCCATCAGCGGCAAGTCTGAAATCAATCATTGATTCCACAATAGGCTTTGAATGTGTCTCCATGGCATCCTTTTGTGCATGCTCTACATATGCCTCCTCAAAGACTGGAGGCTCACCTAACTGCTTGCTGGAATGTACAAGTGCCACATGATCAACAAAGAAGTGTAAGGGAAACTTCATCTCTTCTCGCACAAAGTTATTACAAAGCTTCCCAAAATTCAAAAAGGTCTTTTGAGCAGAAATGACATGGAGAAAAGGCATCCAAGATGGAGCTAGTCCAATCAAGGCAGTGCACAACAATTCCTTGTCCTACACCTTCAGCCCTATGGAAACTAGTGCATCAGTCGACTCTATGGCTTTGGAACCAATCATTGATTCCACAAGTACATTGTAGTAAACAAGCCAAATTAGCAAACATATGCTTATTGTTTGTCTTCTTTACAATGTTATGGATGAAGTGATCCTTCAATGAAGCATGATTTATTTGCTTTTCCTTGGCCTCCTTTTTGACATGACCAACAAATAGTGTTGGATCTGAATCCCAGTTTCTTGCAAAAGCATTTTGCAACCTAAGCTTCCAAGGTACGAAATTGCGAGCACCATCTATCACACTCTAAGACTAGGAGTCGTCATCATCTAAATTTGAAGCACACCTCAACTTATAAATAGATACTGTGGCAACCTTCTTTGTGAAGAGCTAGACTCAAGGATGATCTCTTGGCCATCGATGAGATTGTTTCGGACAAGAACTTGTGATCACTTCTCTATTAGGATTGCCACCCTCTTGGGGTGCATTTGCTGTAGGTCTCAATAGATGGAAGGTAGCTCCCACCTTTGAAGAATTATGGACCGCCTGTAGTCAAGAAGAACTAAGGATTTCTATGGTTACCAATCCTGAAGGAGTATCAAATGCATACATTGCTCATCATAAAGGAAAGAGATTGAAGGGACCAAGGAAGAAAGTTGACATATCCAAGATAGAATGCTATCAATGTCATATGAAAGGTCACTTCAAAAGTGACTGCCCCGACAATCCAAAGAATAAGAAGAGAGGAAGGGATCGAGCCAACCTTGCTATAGGAGACTTAAAGAAAGTCAAACTCGAAGAACCGTACATTAGGTATTTACACTATTAAGTCCTTTGCTTGTAGTTTTATATATCTTGTTTTATATGTTTTAGAATTTATAGGTTTTTAACTTATTTTGAAAATACATTTTTTTATTGTTTTTATAAGTTTGTAGGTATCCCTCAAGCTTTGGAGGGAGCCTCCAACAACTACCTAAGATAAGTGTCTCATGTCTTTTCAGTTTTGGGTTCATGTATTCATTTAGTTTTGATTATATTAAATAGTAATCACCTTTCTCCCTCTATTTTCTTAATTGGGAAAACATCTGCAAGGAGGATCTCTCAAGACAAGGATAGTTAAGAAACAAAGGTATGCTTTAAATACATTGATTGAAAGGATTATTCATTTGGTAATCTAATACCAACTTTGTTATGACTAGCTGTATTGAATCTTAGTGATTCTTGCTTTGGGTGATTCATCTCGTGATAAATCTACCCACCCCACTCATATTCTTAACTGATTGTATAGAACCCTAGACAAGTTATGGAAAACCCTAACCAAAGGGTATGCTAATGTGAATGTCAGAAAATCCTAAATTGCTTAGGGTGATTGTGAAATGCTACTTAAAGTTTTTATTGATGATGTCGTGTTTGGGATTTTGGTATGATCAAAGAATCCTAACTTGTTAGGATTGAATGATAAGGTCTAGAATCCTGAACTTTTGGTAATGTTGGGTTTGCTATGCTTCTACATTGAAACCCTAGCTCATTAGGGTTTGGTGGAATGTGTGAGCAAGACCCTTATATTGTCTTAGAATTGTTTTCCTTGGTAGGTGTGTGTTTGTTTGTTCAAAACCTAGTGTAATCAAGATGGTTGTGTGTCTAACTCTTATTGATCATTGTGAAGATTGGTTTGACTAACACATGATATGAAATGTCTTTGGATGATGATGAAATCTATTCATATATAGATATGTCCTTTTGGTTGAAATCCTACGTTGGTCTAGGTTAGATGTATTAATGTTGTTGGCCATATGATATGATTATGAATAATTATGATCTCCTAGATATGTGTGTTGACCTAGTCATTGATGGTCATAAGTTTTTGGATTTAATGGAAGTCCTTGTCTGACGTTCCAGGATGATGATATTTTGAAATTTGGGGTTTTACAGCTAAACCCTAGCGAAGTTAAATTGTCTAGTATGTGTGATATAACAATCTAAAATCTATTTAAATGATTGTTGGAAAATGAAAATCTAGGGTTTTGCAGTTAAATCCTAGTAGTGACATTGTCTAATGTGTGTACTATAACAATCTGAGATCTATGTATTTAATGATTGTTGAGATTGTGAAAATAGAGTTCTAGGGTTTTGAAGTTGAACCTTAGTCAAAGTAAAATCTCTGAAATATGATGATTTGAGATTTGTGTAAGATTGCTGAGATTGTGAAATTGGACTTCTAGGGTTTTGGAGTTAAACCTTAGTCGAAGTAGAAATATCTGATATATGATGACCATATGATAATTTGAGATTTGTGAAAGATTGTTGAAATTTGAATTTTTGGTTGAGATTGATGATTGATCGGAAATCTAAGGTTTGCAACTAATCCTAGTGGTAGCTGGTCATGTTAGTGAAGGGGTTGGAACTAACCTTAATGGAAGCTGGCCAAGTTAATGACTAAGCTGTGATTGACTTTGATTGATTCTTTTTATGAAATCTAGGGTTTGTATAAATCCCTAGTGAGAAGTCTAACATATGAATTTTGAAAGGTTGTTAGATGCCTTGTAGATCTATATTTGTGTGAACTGTTTCTAGGGTTTTCTATATGCTAAAGTAAGGTATGTCATACCTTTGGAAGCAACACTGAAACCCTAGATGGAATGAAAAGTGTTATGAAGTAATCTAGGGTTTATGGTAAAGTCCCTAGCAAGATGTTGAAGAGTATATGTCTCTTGTTTGTAATTAAGTATGGGTATCTGATATGTATAAAGTTGAAATGCTTCTGTAACTCTGATATGGCTAACATCATGCTTTTATAGATTTGGTTGTACTTGCTGTTTAAGTTGTGCAGGTACACAATCTTCAATATGGTGAAGATGCTCATTGATGTGATAAGCATGATGGGGATGATAATAACTCTAATGAAATGGTTGGAAGCCACAAAAGATTCTCTGATGACGAAAAGAAGAAGGTGATCACCTTGAATTAAGAGGAAGACTGAATAAAAGAGATCTCCCTAAGATTAAGAGGGAGTCCGAATGAAGAGGTGCTTCTTAGGTGAGAGGGAGGGCATCACTTGGTGTCAAATTGAAGAATGAATTTCAGAGGATATGTTGCTACATGGGAAGTAGGATGGAAAAGTGTATGATTGAGGAATCTTCTGTCAAAGATTCGGTTGATAGTCCTACTATGGAAAGTTGAGAAGCAACATCAAGTTGTCTGGAAGACCCCAGAGGTTTGTATTTGATTATGTACATGTGAAAGTATATTATTGATTGGGGTTGTGTTTGTACCAGTGAATCTCTCGAAGGTATTGATAGCATGCTGGATACCAATCAGTTTGATTGGGAGAGATTGGTTATTGTTGATCTGCTAGATTAAGGGGTATTGGGGCTTTGTGAGTGAAGCATTGCCTGGGAAGACATCTCGCTGACACGTTGTGTTGATGTCCGAGTCCTGAAGTTGGAAAGGTGGTGTTGGTTATTGAGCTTTGTGTTGGATACACACTTGGATTTTTGGGTTGATGGTTAGCAAGTAAGCTTGAGGGTACCTAAAGAGGCTGGAAGCTTGATTCCATCTTAGTCACACCTGGATAGATTGCCTTGGTCAGGAATCTAGTCCATGGCATTGCGGTGCCTAAACTATTGAGTGACTGTTTGGATAGATTGCCTTGGTGAGGAATCTAGTTGATCCAGGTGGATCTTGGTGGCCACTTGCCAAGTGCACCTGGACCCCCACCATTGTTTCTCTCAACATTTTCAGTTTCCTTAATTGTAGCACAACTTACTATTTTTAGCAGTTTTTCGGGTCCTAAACTTCCGGAGCTGTTTTGAGGCCCTAAACGACGTTTTTTGGGAAATCTGGGGGCAACATGGGTCCATGGACCGATGTTACCCTTCCCAAAGTGGTAGTGGTCGGATAGATCTTTCTAACGAGCTACTATACACGTCAAACGAAGATCGTATGCCAAAGTTACGACCCCGGGAAGTTGATGTACCAATTTACCTAAACGGGGTCCACAGTTTGGCGTTTCATCTTCTAGGATTAGGTTTTGGAATGTTAAGGGGTTTCCATTGTTTCTCAACAATAAATAGGCCTTCGAGCCTCATTGTAACACAGTTCAGAGGCATGTAGCCACCACATCTCTTCTCAGAGATAAGCTACCATCGCCCTAGCTGGTTTATTTCCATTACTGTTTG
>APFE030793012.1:49992-85718 GCA_000404065.3 Pinus taeda
CGGAGAGATCTTTCCAATGGGCTATCACGTACGTCAAACGGAGATAATATGACCAATTCGCGACCCCGGGAAGTTGGCTGTCCAACTCACCCCAACGGGGCCCACAAACTCTTGGTGTTACATCTCCTCGGGTTAGGGTTTTGATTGTTTAGGGTTTTCTCTTATTGTTCAATAATGAAAAAGGCCCTTGAGCCTCATTGTAAGACAGTTCAGAGGCATGTAGCCGCCACATCTCTTCTTAGAGATAAGCTACCATCGCCCTAGCTAGTTTATTTCCATTCCTATTTGTAAGCATATTTCAGTATTTTGCATTAATGAAATGAAGTGTTATTTCCACTGCATCTCTGTGTTTATGGTTATCTCTATAATTTGTTGCATTCCTATTTAGATCTGGATCAATGGTATCAGAGCGGTCTGCTTTTCTTCTCTATTTTTCTTTACATGTCCCCAACGAGGTCGGGATATAAGGAGTTAGGGCTTGAACTGGTCGAACCTTTGCAAGACCAGCCTCGCAAATCTCGACAGCCTCCCATGGCGGATGAGAAGAAAGACGAGGGGGTAGGAGATCCTATCAAAATCTTGCTCGAAGAAGCCCTCGAGCAAAAATGGAGCGCAATGATGGACAGCTTTGCCTAGATCCTTCAGCGGCTACCCAAAAGCGACGCATCCGCTTCTAGTAGCTACTCTGGAAACGCCACGCCCTTTAAGGTACAAGTTATTTTGAAATCCCCATATTTGAGGGTCAGATAGACGCAGATGTTGTAGATAAGTGGTTAAATCTGTTAGAGGGTTATTTTTCTGTTCATGAATTTTCGAGTCGGGAAAAGATTGTTTTTTCTCTTCTCAAAGCAGCCCCCCATGTCAAGCACTGGTGGGAAACCTACTGCGAGCAGAAGGATGAAATTATCGGCTCAATATTTTCAGCTGCACCCACCTGGAATTCATTCTGGGAGGCCATCAAGGAGCAGTACTACCCTGTCGGAAGCTATGAGGATGAATACATAAAGTGGACCACGCTGAGGCAGGGAAGGGACCAAGACGTGTTGGAGTTCACCAATCTTTTCCATACCCTTCGCACAAAGTTGGGGATCAAGGATTCAGAGAAGCATTTGATACTCAAATACCACGGCTGCCTACACAAGTACATCTAGGAAGAAATAGAATTCCTGAACATCTCCTCACTCGGCACATCATACCGATATGCCGTCAAGGTCGAGCAGAATTTTAAACAAAAGAAGCGAGACTTTGGATCTGTGAATCTAAAGTAAGGGAAAGGTGCCCCTAAACCACAGAACAAAGGACAAAGCCAAGGCGGGGCAGCCCAAGACAACCTGCCAAAGGTGCAAGAAAAGAACAGCGCCGCGAAGCCGAAAAACGACATGGGAAAATGGTGTGAGTTCCATAAGAGCTCCACTCACAACACAAGTGAGTGACAGGCCTAGCAGTCACTGGTGGCTGAGCTAAAGGTTTCATAATCAAATGCATGCTCCGACTCTGAGTCAGAACCCGACAAGGGGAATGACAAAGGGAAGCAGATCATTGATGCGGATCACAACGCCACTGTTTCTACTGCCAAGATCCAGAAAAATGAACCTGAAGATTTGGAGGAGGAGGAGCGTCTCTTCCACTCCCAGATGTGGGTAAAGGGCTCCCCACTACAATTCATTGTCGATAGCGGGAGCCAAAAGAACCTCATTTCGGCAGAGGTCGTGAAGTGGTTGGGCTTACCGACCATAGCACATCCACAACTGTACACCATCGGGTGGCTTCACCAAGGACGGAATCTTTGCATGAGCCAACAGTGTCGCCTTCCATACAACATCAAGCCCTTCACGGATGAGGTGTTGTGTGACATTGCTCCCCTTGAAGTTTGTGATGTATTATTAGGACAACCATACTTGTGGAAGCGACATGCTGTGTATGAATCAAGGCCCCGTGCTGTTATTATTACATTGGGAAATAAGTTGTACAGAATACCAGAGGTAGCACCGCCTACCGCCATCTCTTTGATTACTGCAAAACAATGCAGTAAACTCATTTCCAAAACCGGGAAATTTGTTTTCCTGATGATACGCCCTCAAGGAAAGAAGAAGATGTACCAATTTACCGGCACTCCGTTCTGGAGAACGATGAAATCAAGAGGCGATTCAGTAGCTCCTGCAGAAATGTCACATCCATCCCGAGTTCATCACCTTGTGGGAGCCCGATCGTGTTGGTACAGAAGAAGGATGGGACTTGGAGACTCTGTATTGACTATCGGGCACTGAACAAGATCACTGTCCGTAATAGGTACCCTATTCTGCGGATTGATGACCTCCTGGATCAACTAAAGGGGGCGAAATATTTCAGCAAGATCGATCTGAGGTCGGGATATCACCAGGTACCAATTGAACCCTCTGATGTGTGGAAGACTGCCTTCAAAGCCAAGAAGCGCCTTTTCGAATGGTTGGTTATGCCTTTCGGATTGACGAATGCTCCTGCAACCTTCATGAGGCTAATGGATGACATCTTGCGGCCATTCACCAACTCATTTGTAGTGGTATATTGGATGACATCTGATTCAGCCAGAGTTGGGAGAGCACCTCCACCACATCCGACAGGTTCTCCAAACACTGCGACAACACAAGCTATGTGTCAATTTGGAGAAATGCACTTTTGGCATGACCCAAGTTCAGTATCTGGGATACATTATTGATGAACAGGGGGTGCATGTGGATCCAGCCAAGATTCAAGTTATTCGGGATTGGCCATCTCCAACCACTCTGACAGAGCTCCGCAGCTTCCTAGGTCTTGCCAACTTCTACCGCAGGTTCGTGCTGGGGTTTTCTCATATCACTTGGCCCTTGAGTCAAGTCACCAAGGGAGGAGCGAAAGCAAAATTCTTTTGGTCTGAATCTCAACAGAAGGCATTCATAAAGTTGAAAGATCGCCTCTGCACGGCACCAGTGCTCGCGTTACCAGATTTGCAACAACCATTTGAGGTCGAGACAGATGCCTCTGACTATGCTATTGGGGCAATTCTTACTCAACATGGGCATCGAGTGGCATATCATAGTGAAACACTTTCAGACACAGTCCGGAAGTATCCCACTTATGATAAAGAGATGTATTCCATTGTGCAGGCCTGCCGACAATGGAAGCATTACATTTTGGGGAAGGAAACGGTCACCACACACACCATCGACCTTTGCAGTTCAGACAGACCCAAAGGAAATTGCAGGATGATCGCCATCAGAAGTGGTCTACATACCTACAACAGTTCCACTTGAATATCAAGTATAAGAAGGGCAGCACCAATAATGTTGCAAATTGCCTCAGTCAACCACCGATCATGGTGTTAACCACCGTGCTCAACTCTTGTGGGCACGAGACTTCTGATTGGCCACTTCTCTACAAAAGCGACCCAGAATTCAGCCACACATATCAGACACTCTTGGAGGGTCGACATGTTCCAAATTTTCACCTCTAGGATGCCCTGTTATACCACCTGGGTCCCCTTTGTGTTCCTTCAAGCAAGCGTGCCAAGATGATTTGGGAAGCACACTATAGTCGAGCTGCTGGGCATTTCGGGGTCGAGAAAATGGTGGCAGTACTGCAAAAGTATTTCTATTGGCCGAATCTTCGACAGGATGTTGGGAAGTACATCAGATCATGTATTGCCTGTGCCATTGCCAAACCGACCATCAAGAAGCAAGGCCTCTATGCCCCGCTGCCTACCCCTAGTTGACCTTGGGAATCCATCTCCATGGATTACATGTCAGGCCTTCCTTCCACTAAGCATGGAAATGACTGTGTTTTTGTGGTCGTCGACAGGTTCTCGAAGATGGTCATTATGGCTGCTTACAAGAAGAATATCACAGCAAAAGCCACTGCTAAACTCTTCTTTGAACGAGTGTGGGTACACTTTGGGATCCCATAGTCTATCATCTTAGATCAGGACAGTCGGTTCCTCAGTGCATTTTGGTCCAGTCTCTGGTCAATGCTGGACACCAAATTCACTAAGTCCACAGCCTTCCATCCTCAAACTGATGGCGAGACAGAGGTTGTCAATAGGATGATTGTGCACATTCTGCACATGTACAACTCAAAGCATCCACGCACATGGGACGAGAGCCTCCCCTATGTTCAACACAGCTACAACCGCGCTCTTCACAACTCGACTGGCCACAACCCTTTTCAGGTGGGCTTGGGATTCCAACCACTATGCCCCATTGATGTGGCCATGCCACTTGCCACTACTCACATAGATTCAGCTCATATCCAGTCCAAAACAGACAAGGCAACCAACTTCATTGAGCACATCCAACATATTCGCCAGCAGGTCCATGACATTCTGGAGAAATCAAATGACAAGTACAAGCAGCGACATCATCAACATCGGGTGCCACACAAGTTCCAGGTGGGCGACAAAGTCTAGTTGCATTTGCAAAACAAACGCCTTACTAGAGCCTATCGGAAACTAAGACCACTCCGATATGGTCCTTACACCATTACTAAGGCTGTGGGAGACAATTCATTTGAGCTCAACATTCTCCCATTCCTTGGCCTGCACCCAGTGTTCAATGTGGACAGCCTTTGGCCATACTTTCCACCATTGCAGAACATCTCACACCCACAAAATTAAATCCAGATTGCATGGAACAAGCTGTAACTGATCAGATCAACAAACAAATCAAGAACACTTGCCAATAGAATATCCAACTGTATCGAGTTGTCAAAGCAGGCCAACTCCTTCACCAGGGCAAGTGGCTCACCAGGGACCAAGTTCAGCAAAAGTTTCCTCATCTCATGGAGGAACTCAACGCAATGGGGACCATTGCTTCCTAAGGGGGGAGGAATGATTCAGGTGGATCTTGGTGGCCACCTACCAAGTCCACCTGGACCCCCACCATTGTTTCTCTCAACATTTTCAGTTTCATTCATGGTAGCACAACTTATTACTTTTAGCAGTTTTTCAGGTCCTGAACTTTCGGATCCGTTTTGAGGCCCTAAACTACGTTTTTTGGGAAATCTAGGGGCAACATTGGTCCATGGACCGATGTTGTCCTTCCCAAAGTGGTAGTGCTTGGATAGATATTTCTAACGAGCTATTGTACGCGTCAAACGGAGATTGTATGCCAAAGTTACGACCCCAGGAAGTTGATGTACCAATTTACCCAAACGGGGCCCAACGTTTGGTGTTTCTTCTTCTAGGGTTAGGCTTTGAATGTTAAGGGTCTTCCATTGTTTCTCAACGATAAATAGGCCTTCAAGCCTCATTGTAACACAGTTCAGAGGCATGTAGCCACTACATCTCTTCTTAGAGATAAGCTACCATTGCCCTAGCTGGTTTATTTCCATTACTGTTTGTAAGCATATTTTAGTATTTTACATTAATGATGAGTATTATTTCCGCTGCATATCTGTGTTATGGTTTCTTGTGAATTTTGCTCCCTGTTTAGTCTGGATCAGTTTGGTGGCCCCACCCCCCTTAATTATATATTTATTATATATATATATTATAATATATATATATATAACAAATGCACCTTTTTTGAAATTTGAATTTTAGCCATAGGAGTGCATTTAACGAGGCAAAAAATTTTCCCAGACTCTAGCTAGAGTTATTCGGAATCCAATGGCCAGAAAAAGTCCAAATTGTGGCCTCCTTAAGCCTGCCCAGTCATCAAAAAGTCAACCCAACTTTGACTGCTTCTAACTTTCGCATCCGAACTCGGATTGATGAACCATTCAAACCGCTACGATCAGGACAACGAGATCTACGCTCTAGTACTAGTTCGAAAGCATTATGATGACTTTGATTTTTGAGCTTTCCTGAGTCCTCCTTGTCCTGTGTGTGTCTTTGGAGCCACCTGGATCAATCCTCTCCACCGAGGAGCTTTTGGTCCTCTAAAAGCATGAAAAATAATTTGCAACTTCTTTGTACCTTGTTTGCATCACAAACATCTTGAAAAGGTCTCGCTTCCATCTCCTTCACCTTTGTTCTTTAGAGCCTTAAGCGACGAGCCAACACCTGCTACCTTTGCAACTTGTAGTACATTGTTTTACAAATTACATGCTTGACTTTTATGACCAACTAATGACCCAAACGTCCCACACTTGCCACAAGTTTATAATACATACTCGGTGGTCAAGTTTACATTAAGATGGACGTAATACCTTAGCTATGACAACAAGGCCAACCTATCATTGTTGCTTCAACAAGTGATGGAAAACACATCATCATTGCAACACATGATTTACAAACATAAGGCCAAACACTATTGTTTTGACAAGTGATGGAAACATAACATCACTTTCATAGTTTAACATGCGACACCAAATAAGACCTGACATCATTGTTGTTGAACAAGTGATGTAAAGCACATCATCACTTTTACATTTTAAAATGCAATAAATGATTCACAAAACCACAACTATGAAACGACAACATATCTAGAAACCATTTTTCACTTATCAATGTGAATGGGTCACCTCCTTGTGGCGCTTTTTCTTGTCGAACAATTGTTTCACTTGGTTCATGCACCGACGCTTTGTCTTTAAGGCGCTGCTCTGGATGGAGCCTCCAACAAGTGGCTCTTTGATGGCCACTTCTATCACAATGACTGCAATAGGTTTTCTTCCTCTATATCTACTTAACCTATTTCATTTCATGTTGTTGAGAGGGTCTTTCATGCCTCTTCCTTTTGTGTGCTGCCATTCTTTTCCAACACTTAGAAAATGTATGGTTATGTAATCCACAAAAGGTGCATGTTTTTCGATGCCATGTTTTACGTTCATTATTATCAACATGATCATAATCGAAATGAACATTCGAAGATCAAAAGTGGTTATACCTTCCCTTGCTGTCTCTAATGTCAGTATGGCGATGAGATCTTGCCTCAGCTCTTTCCCTGCAATGGAAACTGCCATGGGATGATGGGGACGTGTTCCTATCATTCTCTTTCCTCGACGATTTCAACAATGTCTCTGACGACTTTGACACCTTTGAGAACTCTCCTTTATTGTATCTCGAGCCTGCAAATCGATGTTCGTGCACAACCTCCAAAGATTGATTTATGCCTTGTTTATTAACACCAAGTTCTTCTTTCTCCTCGTGCCTCATCCTTGTAAGGAGCCTCATGTTTGTCCCTGTAATTGGGATCTCCAAATCTCCAACCGAAATCATACTATGTGTAGATGAAACCGAAAGGAAATCAACATCTTTTACCTCCTCTTTTGATTTGGAAAGAACTGATGAGGGTTTCGCATCATTCGTTGTTGGTGGTTCTCTAACTGTCATGGCGCATTCCCCAACTTCCTTTCTAAGATACCCAAGTCCCGCCTGACATGGTAATTCTTCTACTTTAATGGGGTTGACAATGCCTTGGCCATTAACACCTAAGCCTTTTCCTTCATACCCCATTCTCTTCAACAGTTTGGAGCCAATTCCCGAGGTATGCTTTTAAAAAATAGCGAAATCATCATCAGGAAACATACATGAAGATGGACAACTACTTTTTACCTCACCTAGGTCTCACTGTAGTTTTTCCAAGGCCTCGTCCTTTGCTTGCAGCTGTCGTAGAAAAAAAAAAAATTCCTCTTTCTCTTCATCTAGATGCATCTTCAATTCAGTGTTTTTTGTTTGAAGATTATGTTTGTTTTGCTTCAATTTTTCCAGGGCCTCTTCTGTGGATTGCAACTGAAGCTGCAATCACTCCTTTTCCTCTGTCTCTTTCTGTAGAGTTTCATACATTATCTCTACCCTTTTGGAAATGTTGAGCATGGTCTCGTACATCACTTTTTCATCCTCTATCGCTACACGTTCCATTGTTCACGCTGCAATTCACATCAACGCAAATACCGCTCTAATGCCACTTGATCTAGGTCCGAGTGTGACGAAGGACCCTTCCAAGACCTTTTACTTTTGTGATGTGTTAAATTTCATTTTTAAAAGAACATAAATGAATACATGTGCATGCTGTAAAGAAGAGGAACATGTCAATCATTAGCAACATAAAAACAAAAGCCGTTGATAACGGAGTTCGTCCAGGAGGGACTACGTCTTTGGGCCCCGGTGTCAAGATGGTGTAGGTCGCTGCATTAAGTGTTGTCAATAGTGATGATGTACACAAGAGATTATTTCGCGATCATACAAGGAAAATTACCTCACGCAGGAGTGGCTCCAAGAGATGTTCCACTACAGGAACTCTCAGTCAAAAGACTCCTATCAGTATGACACAAAACTCATGCACGATGAGCATCCTGCCAATATGGCACAAAAGGGATCTCAAAGCAAACATGCATGGCGACACATGAGTATCCCATCAACATACAAAAAAGGGATCTCAAAACACAACGTGATGAATCATGACAACAAGTACATCACATAGGTGATTCCGCGTCACATCAAGCAGGAATCATAAAAATGAGTAAGAAACAAGATCCCACATCAAACATCAACAAGGATCTGTGCAGCACAATGCATAAAGAATAAGTACATGACCACAACATACACCTCATAACCAAGGGCTATCTGAAGAAGCGGATGTCAAACTGCTGAAGCTGCTTGGACCATCGATCTCACAACATCAATCGCATGGGGATGACTGCTCGCACATGAATTCTGACACCTGCATTCCACTTAGAAAAGTAGCTAAAGAATAGAATGAGAAAATGAGAAATCTGAACGCACCATCAGATTTGTGGCATTGAATAATGCAAAATTGACTGTCCAAAATATGAATTCTGCGAAGTTGAGAATCTGGGGCTCAAGGAATATTTTAGGTTCCCCCTAGATTCCTCAAAGATTCTGCTCCATGGGTGGACTAGAAATCTATAACTCCAAAGGTGAATCTGAATTTTGCATTGCGATCCCTGTGCAAAACCATGAAAAACCACTGTAAACTTGACTATATTCCAACATGGAGAAAAATTACCTCCTCAAGAAAATTGCAAGGATCATGGTTCCGCTACCTTTTTTTGCAGCAATAATGGTTCTATCCTCATACTGAAAATGGCCGAAAAATGCAGAACTTTGATGGAGACACAGGCAACGCCATTGCGTTCATGGCGTAGAGAGGTGCTGAAACCATATAAAATTTGTCAAAATCTGACAGGGTGAAAATTTTTCCCTCTTGCAAAATTCTGCTAAGTCAAGCTTCCACCTGCATAAAAATTAATTAAAAATTAACTTGTCTCAGTTTCTTTGCCCGCTCCTCGTTCCTCCATCTGGACTCTCGTGCACTAAAGAAATCCTGGGTTAATATAAAGTACCCAGTGGATTAACCAAGATGACAGTTTTGGCTTGTTGGTTAAAAATTATGGTTTGTTGAGGAGGGGTCAGGTGGTCAAACCCCGTCCCTCCCATTTTTATAACATACAAACGACATACATAATTTTTTGTTTAAAAAAATGGGTGGGTCGGGTCCACATTGGGCGGCCTGCCCGTACCCTCCACAACCATTGCATTAACTGTTGGTTTTGATGCATTACGTTATATGGTATGGTCGTTGGTGTATTAATGGTATTGTTTGGTTGTATGGTTATGAGGTTGTCCGGTGGGCCAGCCCACATGGCCAGATGGGTTCAACTCTCGCCGGCCTCACCTTAGTTAATTCGTATGGTGAGTTGGGGGTGGTGGGGTTGGTGGCCCCCACTCCCTTTAATTATATTTTTCTTGTTTTAATAATAACAAATGCACCTTTTTTGAAATTCGAATTTTAGTTGTAGAAGTGCATTTAACGAGGCAACAAATTTGGCCGGAATCTAGCCGGATTTGGCTAGAATCCGATGGGCAGAAAAATTCCAAATTGTGGCCTCCTTAAGCCTGCCCAGTCATCAAAAAGTCAACCCAACTTTGACTACTTATAACTTTCACATCCGAACTCGGATTGATGAACTGTTCACATTGTTGTGATTAGGAGGACGAGATATATGCTTTGGTCCTAGTTCGAAAGAATTCTGATCACTTTGATTTTTGAGCTTTCCTGAGTCCTCCTTGTTCTGTGTGTGTCTCTGGAGCCACCTAGATCACCGATGCATGGGCCAGTCTTGGAAAGAATATAACATAACCCAACATTCTCCCACTTGTTGTTTTCTTTCCACAGGGGAGCTTAGTCATTGATCCATCCCTGTCACGCCCATTGTTTCTCTACACCAAGAGAACTTCTTAGTGCTCACAAAATTTGTCAATGCATCTACAATATTCTTCAAAGTGTCCACCTTTACCAGCAACACCTTTTTGTCCTAAACCATATCCCTCATAAAGTGATACTGAACATCAATGTACTTTGCCTTTGAATGATAAAAAGGGTTATTTTCCAAGAAAAGTGCACTTTGGCTATCACAGTATATCCTTATAGCTTGTTGTACTAACCCCATGCTTGAATACAATCTCTGCAACCAAACTGTTTCCTTGCTTTCATGAGTGGTTGCCATGTATTCTACCTCTATAGTTGAAAGTGCCACAACAGATTGTATCTTACTCATCCAACTTATTGCACCTCCAAATAGGTTAAACACATACCCACTTGTAGATCTTCTTTGATCCATATCTCCAGCTCATACTGCATCAACAAAGCTACGGATGTCAAAAAATCTATCCAATCTTGGTCTTCCTTAGTAGCAAAAACCGTAATCACTAGTGCCAGGAAAATACCTGAAAACCCGCTTCACTGATGTCCAATGCTCCTTCCCTCATTTTGACATAACCCTACTCAATACTCCCACTGCATGTGCAATGTATTTTCTAGTACAGACCATTGCATACATCAGGCTACCAAATGCACTTGCATATGGAACACGAGACATGTCCTCTTCCTCTTCTTATGCCTTGGGACACTTTTAAGCAAATAAATTTACACCTACAGGAATAGGAATCTTCACCGGTTTACTATCCTACATATTAAACCTCTGCAATATTGTCTCAACATACTTCCTTTGGTTTAACCAAAGCTTCCTCTTTGCTCTATCTCGTTTAATTTCCATGCCCAAAATATAGTTTGCAACACCGTGATATTTCATGTTGAATTTGGAGGACAATTGGGTCTTCAAATCCTAGATAATTTCTTTTTCATTTCCAACCAACAACGTATCACCCACATACAAGACCAGATAAATAACACGGTCACAATTAGTTTAAAATACACACAGTGATCTACATTGCTTTTGGTGAAACCAAGTCCTCGTATAAATGTATCAAATCTCTGATACCACATCCTTGTTGACTATTTTAACCCATACAGAGACTTTTTTAACTTGCATACCAGTTATTTCTTACCCTTCACTACAAAGCCTTTAGGTTTCTTTGTGTAGATCTCTTCTTCTAGATCCTATTAAGAAATGTTGTCTTCACATCCATCTGGTCTACCTAAAAATAAAAAGCAAAAACAATAGATAAAAGTAATCTAGTAGAAGATACCTTGGCAACAGGATAAAAAATATCACCTAAATCAATTCTCTGCACCTAGGAATAACCTTTTTCTACCAACCGAGCTTTGTATTTCTCCACCTTTCCTTCTACATTCATCTTCTTCTTAAACACTCATTTTCTACCAATGGGTTTCCTTCCAGCCGGTAACTCCACCAAATCCCAAGTCTCATTTTTGTGCAAAGATGCCATTTCATAAAACATGGCCTCTTTCTAAAGTTTTCCATCCTCTGAATCTACTGCTTTCTTCACAGTTCTGGGATCATCAACAGTAATAGATAAAGAAAAATTTTAATAGAAAGTAGATGGACTATACCTTTCTGAATGCCTTCTTTCTCGAACTGATCTTCCCATAGGCGAAGTTTGTGGCTCTTCATCTTCTGATTCCTCTTCTGCTGTAGAGTCTGATTCTTCATTCTTTAGCTCAAACTCTATCTTTTCAGGTTCCTTTGGTAGGACTTCATGTTTAATAACATCTTTCACCTCTCTAAACACCACATCTCGATTGTACACAACCTTCCTTATTTCTGGGTTCCAAATCTTATAACCTTTTAAACCATCCTTATACCCAATAAATATGCACTTTTCAAATTTACTATCAAACTTGGTTCTTTTCTCCTTTGGAACATGTACATATGCATCACATCCAAATATCCTCAGGTGTGAAAGAGAAGGTTTCTTACCAGTCCATACCTCTTGTGAAGTCTTATCCTCCAACACTGATGAAGGTGATTTGTTGACTAGGTAACATGCAATCTTCATCGCCTCTGCCCACAATCCCTGTCCTAACTTGGCACCACTAAGCATGCTTCTCTCCCTTTCCATCAACGTCTTCTTCATTCTTTCTAAAAATCCATTTTTCTCAGGTGTGTATGGAGTAGTCTTCTGCCATGCTATACAACACTTCTTACAAAACTCTTCAAATTCCTTCTTGCAAAACTCTCCACCATTATCTTTCCTCAACACCCTTATCTTCATCTTTGTCTGGTTTTCCACCAGAGCCTTAAATTCTTTAAACCTATCAAGACTTCAAATTTCTTTTTGAGTAAATATATCTATGTATTCCTTGATAATTCATCTATAAATGATACATAGTACATAGAATTACCCAGTGATGGAGTCGACAGGTCCAAACACATCACTTTGCACAAGCTTTAATATATGTTTCGCCCTCTTACCACCAGAGAGGAAACTCACCCAATTCTAATTCCCATATTCACAATTTTCACAGAAATCAAAATCCATAGAGAAATTAGACATACCTTCTACCATACCATTATGATGAAGTATTTGACAGCCCTTCTCACCGATATGTCCAAGCCTTTGATGCCATATAATCATCTTTTTTCCAAAGACGACTAGATTTTCCGCTCCACTTTCAGGGACCACAGAATTGTTGCACCCATCAATAATAGTGCTACCTTCAAGCTTGTACAAAGTTCCAATCTGAACTCCTTGTATCATTACCAGCGCTCCCCTAACCATCTTCCAGGTATCTTTCTCGAACACTCTTTTTACACCTGCATCATCCAGCTTGCTTACAGAAATCAGATTTCTGGCCAATGCAGGAATATGCAAAACACCCGTAAGTGTTCTAATCCTTCCACATTGTAACTTCAAAATGAATTTTTTGTGACCAATGATTCTAGCCTTCCTGTCATCCCCTAAGAAGACATCACCACCATCATATTTCTCATACTCGCAAAACCACTCTCTATGGGGAGTGAAGTGAAAGGATGCACCTAAGTCAACCAACCATGCCTCATGGTCTACATGTGTACTTGAAGAAGAATCCAATTAGACATCCCCATCTTCATGTGATGTGGTTTTCGCCTCTGCAGAAGGAGCATCATCATATCCCTTTCCTTTCTCAGGAGCTTTAGATTTACAGTGCCTTTTGTACTTCCCTTCATTTCCGCATTTCCGGCACACCTTTACAGGTTTTCTTGGAGATTTAGATCTCCCACTCAAGGACTTATTTTTGTTTATGTTCTGGGACCGTCCTTGTATAGACAAGTCATCACCATGTTGGCCCTCCATATTTTCCCATCTTATCTCCTTCGATAGCAAGGATGAGACTATTTCATCAAACTGCAAGGTAGTTGCATTGCTTCCTATTGCAACAACCAAAATATCTCATGAATCTTGTAGAGAACACAACAAACTGATGCACTTATCTTCATCTGAAATTTTAATATCAACAGATAATAACTAACTTACCATAGTATTAAATGTGTTCAGATGCTCTGTCACCGAGTCTCCATCTTTCATCCTTAAGTTATATAATGTTTTTGTAGGAACAATTTATGCACCAGAGAATTAGATTGGTACAAAGTCCCTAAGTTGTCCCACAAAGCCTTTGCTGAAGCTTCCCCTGATACATTCAACAATACTGAATCTGAGGCACACAATTGTATTGTGCTCTTTGCCTTTCAATCCAACTTCGCCTAGTCTTCAGCTAACATTCTTGTTGGTTTAGTACCCGGATCTACCGCAATCCATTGATCTTTATCCACCAGCAGATCCTCCATTTTGAGTTTCCACAACTCAAGACTATAACCATTAAATTTATCGATCTCTATCTTTCCACTTCTCACCATCTTCTTTCACCATAAGAATCAATCCCGCAGACCTCCTACTGAATAGGGTCTAACACAAGCCCAACAAAAAACCCCTCAGCAGCAAAGGCGTCCTCTTCAAGCCAAAAAAACTCTAATACCAAATGTAGGTTTTAACCCCCTACATAAATTACCTGCATAAAATTCTAAAAATATAAAATAAACAATGGCGAGAGCATAAAAAATAAAACAAATATACACAAAGATTATCCCCTAGATCCCAAAACCGAGACTACCAGATTGATTTTTCATTATGTTCCTTTCAATTTTACAATACTTATATACATGCCAAAGCATCTATAAACCCCAATCCATTAACCTTGGATTAGAACATAACCATATATCTCTTGACCGGATCTACAAAATACCATGGATCGAAAACCATCGTGCCCAAAACCATGTGTGAAATCCATGCAAAAAACCATAGGTACGTCCACCCACCTAATATAGGGTCCATTTTTTTTTTCCCAGGGCACTGCCCCAAACCCCATGCATGGGGACTACTACCCCCTATATACCCCCCAACAGGGTGGATAGCCAACTCCCCCGTGACCCCTCAGTAATGCCCGTCACAACGTACAGGGGGGGCTTACACTCCCCCGCGCATGGGCTAGTTTTGGAAATAATATAACACACCAAAAGTCACTATAGAGCCAAGCTTATCTTGAATCAATATTTTGTAGATATCTTTCCATAATTTCCTCTGTAAGGGACATTGTTATCACTTTTACTTTTGTTTCTATCTTAATGTTTTCTAGATTCTCTAATACCATTGAACAACCAAACACTCTTATTTTTTGGACTGTTTTGAGATATAAATGATTTTCTAGAAATAACTTTAATGCTTCACATTTCATGATAGTGAATATTTTAGTAAATGCACTACATCCTTATTTACAATTATTATTGGTAACTCCTCTAATTCATCTAACAAACTCAATGAAAATATTTCCAATGAAGGAAATTCCCCCTTCTCACCAAACTTGGTGGGAAGCTTCTTTAATTTAGAACAACCATGAAGCTGTAATTCCCTTAAACTCTTCATTTTTATGCAAACTTGGAAGCTCTTCTAACTTGACACCCCACACTAAATGAAGACGAGTCAAATTTTGAAATTCACAAAACCAACCATCTATTTTAACTATCTCTGAGCAAAATAATGTGAGTCTTTTTAACTTTGACATGTTCACCATGTCACCTAGTAGACTCATCATGACACCATCTCTCAAGGCGAGTGGATCCATTTGAAGCATACTCCCCAGTGTGCACCACTTGCAAAACATGTACATAGCACCATATATACACAACACCATATGTACAACGTGTACACAACACCACATATACAACATGTACATAACACCATTTATACACAACACTGCATATACGACATGTACACAACACTGCATATACAACATGTACAACATATACACAACATTAATACTAAACGTCCAGAGACCACACTGTCTCTACCAGATAACCTTACTTCTAGTGTCTTTCCACTATCCATGCTTGTCCCAATATGCCACATATCACACTACTTTCATTCAGTTGATGTATCCCTCAACATATCTTGTCCATAACATAAACATAGGCATAGTATAAACACATAATATCAATTCATATCCACACAATACTTATATCATAGATCTGTTAGGGCTACTCTTCCCACTTGATTTCTCACAATACTAAGAACCTCTTCATGTCATTCACCCGCATAAGCTAACATTCCTCCACAATCATGATCCCTAACGATCTTATTAGAAAATTACATACATACATACATATATACATATAAACATTAAAGTAATACAATCATGATCCCTGACGACCTTGTTATACAATGAGATACATACATGTATACATATATAGACATCAGCATAATCATGATCACATCATAATTATTAGATATCATAAGGTCAAGGTTAAGAGAAATCCATTTATCTGTGCAACACATACACAATATTGAGAACAAAAATTCCTAACATAGCCAAGGCATCTGACTCCTCAAATCCATTTACTATACCTCTCCTGGTTACCTTTCTCATGACTATCCTGCCATCGTCAATTTATCCCAATGGACTCAACTAGTCCAAATGACTTTCATACCCTTACCTTCAATTGCCCTTTACTCATGCACTGAGCTTCAATCAAGCCGTATACTACTTGTTAGGTTTCATTCAACTACCCCCATGCTCCATTAACTTCCTCTTTTCCCAACCAATTCCCAAGACCCTCAAAACATAAAAGGAAATAACAAGAGACAAATAAGAAGAAAACCATGAAAAGCCAATAGCAATATGACACCACAAACAAAGTGGCATAGCCATGCACCAGATAGAATCAAAATTGGAAGTCAAGCACAAACAAATCACAAAAGACCTAAAGCACAAAACTAGCAACAAACACCATGACTCAACCCCATTGTTCCCAATGCTCCCAAGGGAAATCTCAACCCGGTCTCTCTTCAAGATCTATGGTAGTCTCTTTTTCCATGCAATCACATGCATCATACTACATAAACACATAACTTTCAGTGTATAAATAAATATAACAATATACCAGTTACCTTACCTTGTTGTGCCAAGCACACTGCCTTGTAACTGAACACGTACATACATCATTTCTCAAGGGACTCCAATTCCTTGACAAATCTAGCCATAATTGAAAACCAATTGTTATACCTATCAAATACATGTTCGTTAATATAGCACATATCCACATAATGTGAGACAACACCAAGGTTAAGAAGACTTCATGTATTCATGCAAAGCACTTATTCATTTGGAATTGTGGTTCCCAAACATAGCCAAATGAATTCTGACCCAATTCCTTTCTTTTACCTTTTCCTTGCTACAATTGAGTCTTATCATGTGTTGTCACATCACCTAGTTGTTATTTATATAAAAAAATCAATTGTTACCTTGTCATGCTAATACCAAACATGTTGCCATACAACTATTCACACATGTCAATCACATGTTCCAAAAATCAAGACTTTGTGTATTGATTTGAAATCATCCTTTACCATGACTAACAACCATATCATAATCTACTCACAATCATTAATCATAATACTACAACTAGCACCCACTTTTCACTCAAGTGAATACCCGTTGTATAAGTGTATACCTGTTGTCTAAATCCATATTGTGTTAGTACAACTCTCTTAAAATAAAATCACTCCTTCATGCAATCTTATAGACACATACTCATATCATGCAATTAATAAAACATTCAAATAAATTGTAAACATATCATGTTAGATAAACCAAATAGATGACATAATCAAACTCATACCTCAATATATCTCAAGGGACGCTTATCACATCTACACAAGTCAATCCATATTAGTACAATGTAATATAACAAGTACATCGACTCATACTTGAATATCATAACCATAACCATCTACATGGGCCAATCTAGTTTAGCATGATATATATAACATCCATATCTTAAATTCAATGACCATAATCACAATGTATATAACAATCAATCAACTACCATTCATGACTATCTAACACATATGCATATGACAACACTGATCAACTAGCATTTATCATGTATGTAACCACAACAACAATATAATGACGAGAATGTATATAACCATAATTTATATAACAACCATCAACCATCATACATGTATTCCAAACATACAAACCTATATGACAGTCTATTATTTACCCCGAGGTCCATTGTTGCAACCTCACTCTAATAATATGCATCTCCTGCTCCATATTGACCAACATATTAACATCATAACATACAAACAACATCAAGATGACACAAATTGTATCAATGACCATTAAAATGCATATCTAACCTAGTATGCGTGCATAACCATAATCATGAAAATGCATGTATAACAACACATAGACAAATAACATGCATGCATGACAAACACATTTCGTCCATCCAGTCTAAGTGCTTGAACTAGGAGCTCTCATACCACCCTATAACCACCCCTCCCACATTTACCCACTTTAATTGACTTGTTGGGGTGAACATGAGCTAATGGCTACTTTATTATGACCCAAACTTCTAAGTATAGTTAAGGAAGTGGAATTGACAAAATGGAACTTTACTGACCTTCCTCAGGAGATACATGACACCTAGGAGCTAAACAACCACTCCAAGTGCCCAAACCCTAAGCTATATTTCCTTTTTAGTGACCTGGGCCCACAACCACATGCATGACAAGGCCTCCATGTAGTTATAGGCCTCCAACCACATGCATAATCATGTAGGGTGTAGTTATGGCTGAAAATTTCCAATTCAGACGGTGTGGTCCCAAATTTCGAGCCACCATTTTAGGCTAGGCTCTAGACCACTACCTATAACTCAGTGAGATTTTCTAGAATGATAAATGACATCAGGACAAAGTCATTCATACAAAACTTGATCAAGGACTTGACATAACCAGACCTAACCATGACAGTCATTTCATCAAACATATGGTGAACATGTAATCTACAAGCATAGGGGCTTAACTAGGGAAGAAGTACCATACCACGTGAATTCATATTCAGGGATATATATTGAGGAAAAAATGGCATAATATATTGGGGGATATATAGGGGGTAAAGGGTTTTTATATTGGCAGGTATAAAAAATGGAACTCAAAGTTAATGAAAAAATATAAAGGGATATAAAAAATGTTAATGAAAAAATGGATACATACAATATCTAGAGAAAGTATGGGTTTTTTAAATTGGGAAGGTATATTGGGTTTGTATTGGTAGGGGGTTACATAATGTGATTTTCAAATATATTTTTCAATATTTTGTCAAATTAGGGGTATTTTTTAGTATGCCAAGAATGCACATGATATGTCAAAGGTTCATTGAGTGAAGCCCCCGTGTATACAGGTCATGAATGCATAATCAATCGTAGGAGTCTAAAACTTATCTGAGATTCACCAAGAAGGTTTAATTCCCTCTCATAAAAGTTGTAATAACATTTGTTAGTCCATGCATTCATCAACCCTTCATACATTCATCAAAACATGTCAAGAGCCATAAGTAATATACATCACATAACCAACATAGAAACCATGGAAACTCAACCATGATATCACCATCATAATAAATACATATGCTCATATATCACAACAAAAAATACCTCTTATTAACATATGAAAATTCCAACCAAGTTAGGGAACTCCATGTACTACCTGACCATAGATTGGGATGAACCAAATATCTGTTTCAACCAATCACCTTTGTGCCATATTCCAAGCATGAATGTGGGATATCATAAAGTAAACCAAGAAAAACCAAACCAGGGCTTCTAGAGGTCAAACCACCTCAACCCTCAACTAGTGATTCCACCTCATGGTTGGACATCACTAACACCAACCGGATCGGTCACTACCCAAGTTTTCTAGGGTTTTATAGTGTTTGTTCTAACCTTCACTCCGGGAACTAATAAATCAACCCACAACCTTCTAGGGCTCCAAAGCATTTGTCCAAATTGGCTCCAAGGACTAGTAAATTAACCCACCAAGGGGTCTAGAGTGTTTGTCCCAACCTAGGATCCAAGAATAGTAACTCAACCCATGTTGTTCTAGGGATTCCAGAGTATTTGTCCCAACCAACAGCTCCAGGAACTATTAACTAAACACACAACCATAAGGAACTTGAGCACCAATAAGAAAACAACAAGTGGAAAATCCCACAACACCATGGTTGTTTGGGAAATGGAAAGGCAAGGCTAAAGCCACTGTCAATCCATGAAAATCTCCATGTCAACGATAACACATAACCAAGAAACCACGTGCATATACCTTGCATGAAAAAAATAACAATGAAATCATACATGAAACTCGATACTTGCAAAACAATCCAACTGTAATTGTTGATTCACCCGGTCCCTTTCATTTTCCTTCTTTTATTTTCTTTCTTTCTCCAAATCCTACTGAATACTAGAGTGCTCCAAGCATGCTCCAAGAATACTCTAAGTGTACAAGAGTATGAAAGAATGAAGGAATATAAGAGAGCCAAATCTAAAACTGGAAAAAGCCATGAACTGATCCTCAGAAGCCCTTTTATCATTGAGGCTTCTATTTTCTTCATTGTCCTTCAATTTACCTCTCATCAAATCTATGTCTCTTCACCTTCCTTTTCTATTATTTTCCTTTATTTTCATAAATAAATGCCAATTAGTGTCTCTTTGTCTTTGTAAATGCCTTTGCCAATTTCCTTAGCCATAAATAAATCGAAAGTGACACCCGCTAGGATGTTTTTCCCACCATTCAGCTTGGAATATGTGTCCGATGACCTTGGTATTATATTTTTTTTGACATGGAAAATCAACCATGAGCTCTTACAAGAGGATTGGGACAATGTCCCTAATTTTACCCGCTAGCAGTCTCGTTGTGACTTAGGTTGGAAGAGTTGGGATACCTTCACCTCGAAGATCACGATGTCATGGGGGTAAGTTCCACATTGGGTTACCCATGAGGATTTCGCTAGGGGGCATCCATCAAGGTAGAGTCCTTGATCCTCGACACCATTAGTCTGAATATAGTAGGAAACACAAGAGATGATAGTGGTCTCTATCATTTGACCTATATTTCCCCTTGTAGCCACTGTTGAAAATAGCAACAAGAAATGATAAAAATAGAATCTAGAATATTCCAATTTTAATTTTCCCTTGAATTAAAATTGTGAATTAAATTCGAATTTAGTCTCACCAGATTCTTGAAAAATAATTAATTAATTCATCTTGAGTTAATTAGTTGGATAAATTCAAGTTAGAAGTCTTTCTGAAGTCATGCGATTGAGTTATATTTGAGTTGTAATTAGTTAGCTCAATTTATTGAGTTAAGTCCAGTTAAATTAGTTCTAAACTGTTTGAGGAACTAATTGTGAGTTATCAGTTAGCTGATGCATGAATTCACTCAACTAGTGTACTCCAGATAACTGAAGATTCTCTCATCATTAACTCATGCATGTATGTTTTGAGAAAGACCCAATTGAGCTAAATTTCAAGGACATTTTACTATCAGTTGCATGTGTTTTCCTATAAAGGAAACTCATGCATGCAGAAGGAATAAGGTTCCTTGAAAATTGCACAGTTCTAATAGTGCGTTAGTGCAGTGTGAGAGGAGTGTTACACTGGGTGAAGGAGATCATCCCAAAGGTAACTGCACAAGGAAATAGGAGCTTGGACGGTAGAGGAGAAGGCTAGTGAGAAGCCAGGTTTGCCAATGAGCATCCAAGAGGATTCTACTAAGAGCTGTCTAGTTGTGAGAGCTAAGGCTTTGTATAATTCTGATGTATTTCCACCTTGTATGATAATACAGATAGTGGGGTTTTTAGAGGAGGCTTTCCCCAAAGTATTTTCATGTGCATTGATTATTCTTCTTCTGGTTATATGTGTTCAGCTCGATCTTGCTCAATCTTTAAGCTTCCGCAAATTAATAGTAGAAGTAGATTATAGTATTTTGCTTTGGTTATATTGCATTATCGGGTTAATCTACAGTTAGATTTTCTACATGGTCTTAGAGGTAGATTTGTAGAGAATTTGCATAATTTCTACATGGTATCAGAGCTATCTGATCTATAGAGAAATTTCTACAACCACTGGATGCTTGAAGGGAAAGCGACGTGGCACCCTTGGAACTTCAGGAGAAGTTCTTGAAGGGCACAACCGAATTGACACCCTTGGTATCATAAATAAGCTGTTAGGTGTGGTGCCATGGGAACTTCAAAGAGAAATTCTTAAATAACATGACCAACTTGGAACAGTTGTCATCATAAATAAATTGTTAGGCATGACACCCTCGGAACTTCGAAGGGAATTTATTGAAGGGCACAACTGAATTGACACCCTTGGCATTAAAAATAAACTAATAAATATAATCAATATATGAAAATCCAACAAATTCACATCAGGTGGTAAATGAGGTTAGAACTAAGGCAATTAAATCAAGAATAAAACTTGGGGTAAAGGGAGAATAGTAAGAAATAAAAATATTGTACCTTGAGAACTCTATCCTTCCCATATTGAAAATTATTAGGTAGATAATGAACATAAGTAATTTAATTAGCTAAAAGGGTAGAGGAGGGACATAGTGTAATTATAAAAATTAATCCTAAACTTCATTAAAAGAATAGGGGGGTGAATTGAAAAAAAATCAATAAATTAAAATTTGAGGAATTTAGAGAACCTCCATGTGGCGAGAGCCAACAGAAGAATATCCATCTAAGAGGCAAAGTGAGTTAAATTAGGAGGTAGTTAGGTGACCAAATTTGAGACTAACTAGTTGACTTCAATAATGAATACATATTAAGAAGTATAAAAGGGGGATCAAGAGACAATTAGGAGAATAAATAGGGAGTCTTGTTGGGGTAAGGAAAAATATTATTTTTGAATTAAAATTTAAGCAAATAATTTTGGAGAGCCTTGGTGAGTGGGTGACACATGGCTTGGTGAATAATGAAACTTTTCGATTAATAAAAATAATTAATTATGCATTCAGTTCCAAGTGTCACCTATGAAGCCTCCTATAAAGGAAGAGGCAAGCCATGGGAGAAGACACTCTTTTCTTACCCTATTATTGGATGGATGAGATTATGTCATTTTGAGTAGCCGATGAGATATAGTTGACTATGGTGAGGTAGATGTATTTAGAGAGGGGAATCTTGAGCTAAGGATTTATCACCTCTATCAACTAGCACAGTTCCTCCATTGTACAACCCCATTGTAGCTCAGGGGTCCGCAAGGAAGAAGAGTACCCAAGGAGTAGGCAGGGAGGTCAACCGGTGGGCCATCACATTTAGTCAAAGTACATCAACATTCACACTTAAAAGCAAACCACAAGGAAGTGCAAGTAATGGAAAGGTCAAGATCAAACCTCCTCTTCAGGTGAACGATACTTGTGGTATTTATGGTGTTCTGTTATATGAATTCGTTGTACCTATAGTTAATAGAATATAAAATAGATGATATCTAGAATGTAGCATAATTCATGGATGTTTGATGTAAAATCTTTAATATCTTTGAGTTATCAATGTTTATATGCTTATGGTTGTATTTCAACCTATCTGCATTACATTTAAAAATATATATATAGTATAGTGATGGCCACTACACGCTTCTTTCCAGCCCCACTAACACCTGCAACTGGAGGAGTATCTTTTTTGAGTGACATTGGGCTATTACAGGTGAGAGGGAGCCAATTTCTAGTGGATACAGGGAGCATGTGAATCCAAGGGCCAAGATAAAAGCAACAAGAAAAGGAAAAATCAACATCGTCATACGAAAAGCTAGGGGAGGCAAATTGTGGCAATTGGAAAGCATAGAAAGGATCATAGGGAGAGCCATCGATAACAGGCCATGGGTAGTACCATATAAAGAGAAGAGAATTTCTAAATGGACAGGGGAAATGTTTTCATAAGAACTGGGAGTATTGTTGTAAGTAGAATTAAAAAAAACTAAAGGTGGTAAAGGAAATTACCTCAAAAAAGGCTAGAAGATAGTTGTGAGATTGAGGTGAACTGAGCTACCCTTGGAAGCTACTAAGGAAGTAAATCATGAAGTAGTTACACTATCTCTTCCCGAATGAATATAAAATATGGTTTCCCAAACCGACCAAGAGGACCACAAACCATAGTAAGCAATAGTTCTCCCACGAATAAGACTAGTGATAGTCTTAACATACCAAGAAAATAGGAATCTCCAAAACAAGCTAGAGAAAACAATTATGCTATCGTAGACAAGGGAAAGGATAATTTTGGCTTTGCAAGTTACCAAAGAAACCCATGCCACCTTCAAGTTGCTCAAATCTCCACCAACAACACAATTAACCAACCAATCAACGTGATCCAGGTGGATATTGGTGGCCACCCGCTAATTCCACTTGGATCCCCTCTAGTGCTTCTTTCAGTTTTTTCAGTTTCCTTAATTATAGCACAGTTTACTATTTTTAGCAGTTTTTCGGGTCCTAAACTTACGGAGCCGTTTTGAGGCCCTAAACGATGTTTTTTGGGAAATCTACCGCCAGCGATTTTTCTATCTAAAAATCGTCTTTTCCGTCGTAGTCCTTGGAGAGATCTTTCCAACGGGCTATCCTGCGCATCAAACGGAGATAATACGACCAATTCGCGACCCCGGGAAGTTGATGTACCAACTTACCCAAAAACGGGGCCCACAATTTGGCGTTTCATCTTCTAAGGTCAGGTTTTGGAATGTGAAGGGTTTTCCATTGTTTCTCAACAATAAATAGGCCTTCGATCCTCATTGTAAGACAGTTCAGAGGCATGTAGCCACACATCTCTTCTCAGAGATAAGCTGCCATCGCCCTAGCTGGTTTATTTCCATTTCTGGTTGTAAGCGTATTTCAGTATTTTCCATTAATGAAATGAAGTATTATTTCCGCTGCATCTTTGTGTATATGGTTATCTCTGTAATTTGTTGCATTCCTGTTTAAGTCTGGATCACAACGTCTATTATTCCTCCTTCACGACAATTGACAACATCATTTGCGAGAATTGACTCCCTACTTAGAGAGGTGTTCAACCGGCACCATTGCAAACACGACCACTATGAAAGTCGAATGCAAGAAATTCCATAACAATCCATGAATTTAATCCCAAGGTTGAAGATCCCACATGCAACATAAATCTCTTCACCATTAAATTCCATAATAGGCCACCTCCTTGAGGCCATCAAAGTTTTAGGTACAAAATCAGAACCTTGAATGCATTACCTTTCATCCACCTCTCTTGACGCATGAAAGTACATTTGGGGGGCTGACCTTTGCATGGATTACATACTCACTGTCAACCACCTCACCCGGTATGAAGTGCCCAAAATATAAATCAAAAACTTTATTATTGTTTACCATGAGAAGGAAGATGGGGTTACGGGGGGGATTAATGTTATTTGCATGATTTTCCATAACAACTTGTCAAGCAATTCTATACAAATTTATATGATCTAGAGAAAAAAATTAGTCATGGGATGTTTCGCCATCCAGACAATTCGTTGATATCGGTTTTTCTAATTTTAAGAGGAACACAAGATTTGCTTGTTTGTCTGCGTCTCAGTTTTGAAGTGTAAAAGGTCTTACTATGAAAGTGGTTGAGGGAACCCCAAATTCTATGAAGAATAAGTTTAGATTGATTGTCCTTAGGGAAAGAGACTTTATAGAGATATTGGATAGTGAGGGGAGACTCTCCCACTTACACAATATGAGTAATTTATATTTCTTTCGGCAAGCTTAGATCAAGCAACATGCCATACATTTCAACATGATTTTTGGTCTTTTGGCCTAGCCCCTATGGGTACTCAACACTTGTTTTCCATCGGGATTAAGGATAATTCTTCCCCACCCTACCACTCAACACTATATTTTAATTTGTTAATGTAAATATTATTTTATTATTTTTAAATGTAACATTACATGACAATATCTCCCCCATACTAGGCTATAAAACACTTCTCCTCTACTACAATTAAAAACTAAATTACTTTTGTAACTTATTAAAAACCCTCATAGATCCATCTTAACTCTGGATCTACCAAGGGACGAGAGGGATCAAATATTTCACAATACAAACCTCTTTTTGAGTGCAAAAATTGAGGAGATGTTTGTCTAAAAATATTTTATTCATCTTGACTCTTGGTAGATCTAGAGTTAAGATGAATCTATGCTTATTTTGAGCATGACGCTAATAAAACATTTTAACTATAAATTTTTTTTTTTCTCTTGTACAAATAGCTCATATTGAAATATTTTATCTATTACTAACAAGAAATTCTCTATATAAAGTTAATATGAAATTAAATTATGTAATACGGATATTGAAATATTTTATTCATGGCTAATAGTAAAATATGTTATATATTTTGGTTTTAAATATTACGTGTCAATTGATCATAAAATGAATTACAGATCATGTAATATAATAATATTATTTTTACATATAATTGTATTAGTCTCTTCTTACACAAAGGATCTAAGCAATTTGCATGACCAAATTATAATGATTAACTTTATAAATATTAAGAAATATTTTTTATTATATTTGAAAAAAAAAATCTATTATTTAGTTGGACAAAAACTTGAATCTCTTATTCTGACCTGTCCTAATCAAGCCACATTGACAATTATTTCACAATTTTTTTGCAATGATTTTTTACTAATACATGTTTCACAATTTTTTTTGCTATGCTTTTTAGAAACCGTTACAATTGATACACGTCTCATAAAAACTCTTAATAAATTTTTATGGGTGTATACAATAAAAACAAAAGGTCTAAACTACTCTTGTATATGGAATATCTTAACTAATACCTAATTTTAAATCATTAATTTGATTTGCAGATGCAGAACTCAGACTTAAGGAGATGTTGCAGCTGTATTTAGATCCTTATCTTAATACTCAAATTCTCATAACAAGAACTAAATATGATAACCTCACCACTAAGGCTGTTGTAAGTTTTTTTAGATATTCCCTTTTTTCATAACATTTTAATTTTAGGTAACTTTGAAATATATGAATGATGCATGCTGAGAAGCATTGTGGAAGAGTTATTGTCCCATAATTAAATTGATCTCTGGAATAGTTATTATTCAAGGTTTTTTATTTTTTATTTGTTATTACAACATATTTAGGTTGATAAGCTTTTTTATGTATCAATTTCTTTGTCAACATTTTACTTTACTCTGTTCGATTAGGTGAGACACTTTCAACTGTTGATCTGAACCAGAAAAATAAACAACGAAAAATCAAGAAACCACAAAAAGTAAAAAAAACACAAAAGCTCACAATAAAAAATTCTATGCAGAAAATCAAGAAAGCACAAAAAAAGCTAGTAAAAAATAGTGATTTTTCTTTTTTTAACCTTTTGATCCTCTCCAATAGCTTAGAACAGAAACAGAAATACTTGCAGATAAAGAATTAGACATAATATTTTCACGAGACCTGGTATTTGTCTGTAACTTTTTTTCCTTGGGATTCATGCTTCAAATATTCCGAGCACGAATTGTCAGCGTCCCGCTCAACAGAGCTGATCCAATTGCATTCTGTAAAAGGTCAAAACTACTCGAATCTCTGTCCAAATATTAGTTTAAATAAAGTAGTTCCATATTGACTAGAATTCAAGATCTTATAACCTTCTTATTGAATATTCTTAGATATTTTATAATTGCAATAAGAACAGATAGGAGCATGTCTTTGGAAATCGTCCTTCAAATATTCTGTGTACGAGTTGTCAATGCCTTGTTCAATATGGATGATCAATGGCTGATCCCATTCCATTATGGAAGATGTCAAAAACTACCTTTGTGTTTTTGTATTAGTTTAAAATTAAATAGAATGCAAAATCTTAGAAATTTTCTTTTTGAAAATTGTTAGATTTTTTTTTAATGATTGTATCAAAAACAGATATCACCTGTCTACATTAAGAAAACTATCTCTTCTATCGTGTTTTTTCTTTTTCTTTTTTATCTCTTTTTGTTGAGAAGAGATGAAGTAATGCTCATTGATACATGTCGAGATGGATATGGATGCTGCTGCTCACTGGGGCCAATTACTGCTTTCATAGGTGCACAACTTCATTCACCGCCTCAGGTATTTCTAAAACTTGTTTATATGCATTGAATTATTGTTTTATGTTCAAGATAATGGATAGTATTTCTCTCCTCATACAATCTTCGAATGAATCACTATAATGAATTGCTGAGTTTGGCTTGCACCAGCAACGCCATCCTCGGCTTCTTAATATATTTGATACTCAGTGTATTGATGGGCATAACATGCACTAGCATAGGTTTATCGTCCTTTGTTTTGGCGACAGAGCCCATGGGTCCCTCCAGAAGAGGTCCAGTAGGCATGTCGGCTCTCTGCTCTTGCCTACTTCTCTACATTGTCACTTCCGCCTTGTATTGCCTCTTCGTTCTGATGGCAATGTCGCCTAATTCCTGGGTGTAAACTTATACCAAATTATAAATCCCCGCTGTGACGAATATTCCCACCAGACTACACACTAGTTTCACGCCACTCACAACTTGCCGGCTCACTCCCGCTCCCCGGTTTTCCATTGGATTCGAATCGAGAATATTGATGATCATCAAGAAGAGGGCATGAGAATATTGATGAGCATCAAGAAGAGGGCATCGCCGTCATTTCAAACATGCTGTCAGAGTAACAAATAAACCAAGAAATTAGGCGAAATTGGTGTCAAGAAGCCGAGGATGGCGTTGCCGACGCAAGACAAGCTCAACACTCTCTTGAATTTCGAATGAATCACTATCACAATGTGAGTTTAATTAACAGCGAGTCATCTCCATAGCGAGTGTTGAGACATTTTAGAGTTTTTAAATCAAATATCAATTTCATTCTATTTAGTTTTTTTTTGTGATTTTTTAAATAAAACATAAAAATAATATATTCTTGATTTTTATTTTTATTATTTTTTTTAAATCTGTTATACAATAATTTCAGAAATTTAACCCATTGCAATTTGCAATACTAATAGTGTGATTTCTAAATTATAACCCCCATTGCAATTAGAAATACTAATAGTGTGGTGACAGAATTTAGCAATACCCACCACTATAAGGCCCATTTAAATGTCACCACACTATTATTAAATTCTATTATTAATGGAAGAAGATATATACTGTTTGGCTATTTCCCTGCTGCAATTTTTTGGATGAATGCATGTTTGTTGCTCTTTTACCTTTGTTGTTATGGATGTTTGTTTTATATTGTTAGTTCCTTTTATGTTGTCATGGGGCAATCTGTGAAGGCCTTGCATATGGTAATTAAAACATTGTTATCGTTTGCCTTTTCTGTTCATAAGGCATGCTTTCCTGCATAGTATCCTAATTCGTATACTTCAACTCTTATTTGGAGTGGAGTAAGGATTATGCTTGTCCCAAGTAGGTCTTATTATTGAATTTTTTTTAGGTTTATGGCTCTGCTTGTTTAGATCTAGTAGCATTTTTTAGGGCAGAATCCATTGCAATCTTGCATACACATTGTAAGGTACCCTTCAAATTGAAGTAAATGATGGTTGTTAAATTTGTTTCCTTATGTGGGTTGCTATTTGACTTGTAATTTGGGAAAATGTGGATTTGGTCTATCGTTTCCCCTGACGCTTTCCCACTGATTATACTTGTTCATTGTCATTGGAGTCGTCAAAAGTACAAATGCTATGCACAGAACTGCCCACTGGGAAATTGGGATTCCATAATCTGGATAGTCTGGCCTAATATGCACAAATTCATACTCTTCTATAGGGTATGCAAAATAAAAAATACTATTCAGTTTTCAAAGTCATGTGATGACATATTCAACAAGATGATTCAGAGTGGAACATCTCCTGAAGATTTCTACAATGCTGTTTGTGAGCAGGTTTTAATCTCAACTTAATTTTAATTAAATTTGTTGCATTTCCTTCTAAATTGTCTGCTAATTCTGGTAGCTTGTATGTCACAGGAGATTGAAATTGTTTTGACTACACATCACAGATAAATAGACGGACTAAGCCTTTCAACCTTTTCGACTTATTTGCTTATATCAAACATTTTTGTAGGGTTTCAACCAATTAGCATTTCATTGAGTATGTATTTACAAATCAATGATTTTGGGATCAAATCCCACAAAGCAATTCTATACCTCCTCTTCAAATTCCTTCAAGCTTTTGAAAGTAAAACCAATGAATTATCAATATTATTTTACCTTAATAAAAAACAATTAGAAAGCCTTTAGTCAACTCAAATTGCTCATCCATTAGGCTTGAACCAATATCTCTTCTAGAAAAATTCAACAATTCCAATTTAATAATCCTATCGGCCTCTCTTTGTACCTTTTGGGACAATTTCTAGTTTATAGCGTTTCAACAATGATTCTAGGATTCTTCATCAAGGGACATGAACCATAAAATAATAAGTTATAGTGTGTAAGTATCCATTAACCATCTAACTATCATAACTAAAGGTTGTAAGGAATAATTAATTAACTTCCGGCATAATTACATTATGCTAACATGCATTATATAGGTCAGTAGAGATGCTTAAAGAGTTGCGGGTTGAGATGGATTAACAATTTGTAGGCTGGCCTTAAACGTGGTGCATTTCCCTCCAAGAAGAGCACTCACAATCCATTCTTATAAACAAGTTTCTACTTTTTTCCATTCCTAGGCCTTCTCTTACCGTTTATTTTTTTCCTCTATTTGAGGATTTCTCAACAAATTTTTATATTAATAAAGTTCACTATTTCACTATACAAAATTTCAAAATATTCAAAAATATAAAACTATATATTTAACTATCTTTAACTGTCTATTTATGTATCATTTAACATTTATGATACCTATGTATCTAGATACATCTCTCACTGGATAGAATTCCTCACTTACCAGAGATCTCGATACTCAAATTTTATTTTGATTGTGTCTCGGCTTCAGTAATCAGACCTCCAAATGGCATGTTTATAAATGCTCGATAAACACACTGTCTTGCAAACTCTTGATGATGCACACCTCATAGCTTGCTAACCTATTATATAAACACTCAAATGTGAAATATGACCTCTTCTCGGTCTTGCTATTTGATCATATCCTCAATCCTAATATGATATGAGCTTTGGCAAGCTTTTGGTGTGGTCTCAATGGTCACTGCGAAACTTAAAGTTATATTTATGAGTGCAATCATTATGTATAAATTTTTCTGTGGGGATTCACTATTATTAGTTAAGAATCTCATGTTGGCTTACGACTATCAATATTTGTGGAGCTATAACTCTGTTAATGCATAGGGCAATATATGCCAACCCTCGGATTTAGCCAAATACAATATCCAATGGGTAGCATACATTGCCCAATGCATTAATGGAGCTATAACTCCACAAATATTGGTGGCCTTGGCTCAACAAGTGTGAGCAAGTCCAGTAATTCTTGCTATAGCTAACTTTATGGTTATTTTTTTCGATTTGCCACAGTCTTTATCTAGGAATGAGGGCCATAATTATTATTGAAGTAGTTATTTGTGGATATTGAAATTTTTTAAATTATTTTTTGGGTATGCATTGTAATACTTTTATATTTGGGTTTTTTGGGGGGGACGGTTAAGCCACATGATGTTTCAGTTATTTCTATGGTTCTGTAAATATAGTGTGTTTATGATTTTCTTTGGTGTTTATGATGGATCTCACTATGGGGTTTTTATGGTAATGCAAAGATATATCTTTTAAAATCTATCATACTTTTTCCTAACATTCTAAGATACATGGTATTTATTTTTTATTACTGACCTCAAACTCAATATGTACGACCTTTATTTTCTCAAAATGCCTTCTGATCCAAAAGCAAAACTTTTTATATTAGTGTTTTGTGTTGGTGTATGCATGCCACTTGGTATTCTTACAATTGAGAGTTGAAAGTTATCGATAGGGACGTCATTGGGGGAGCAATACCATACCTGCTCTCATATCAGGGGATATTTATTGAGAAAAAAATGACATAATATATTGAGCACATAATAGGGGGTAAAGGGTTTTTATATTGGTAGGTATAAAAAATGCTAATGAAAAGATGGCACGTACAGTGTTTAGTGAAAGTAGGGATTTTTAAATTGGGAAGGTATATTGAGTTCATATTTGGTAAGGGGTTAAATAATGTGATTTTTAGAGGTATTTTCCAATATGTAGTCAAATTAAGGGTATTGTTTAATATACCACGAATGCATCATTGAATGAAGCCACGTGGGTTGTAGGGCATTATTGTAACCACTAGAATGGAAATCGAGAAATATAAGGTACTGCCCATTCGAGTTGATCTTACCAAAAGTGAGGGTCAGAAGTTGATTGTTCAAAAAAAGTTCCTCTTTCAATTATTGAATGTAGCAAGTAATCTTTTGCATTTCTTTACAGATAAATCTAGATGCAAATTTATGTGTTCCATTATTCCCTTAATGGTCACATGTTTTTTTTACACATAATTTATTTACAAGAATATTGAAAATTGGGTTGTCCCAATGAAAATAACACAACTAAATAAATTATAATGTGATAAATTTTGTTTTACTTTTGATTTTTTAATTATATATGTAGTTAATGGCCAAGGACTAAGTTGCATTTAGTAGCACTTCTTATCACATGTCATATGTGCATTCTATATTAGTTAGTGAAAGCATTGTTAGGCCCCTATAATACTAGTGATTCCCCCATTACTATTGTCATTGTATCCCTTATTGTTATTATTGTGCCCCTATTGTCCCCATATTGTTATTAGTATGCCCCATAGAAATCCACTATTGTTATTTTTTGTGCCCTTATGTTATTACTAGCTATGTCGGCTTGATTATATTGTGACCCCTCAGACTCTTATATATAGAAGGGAGGTTTAGTCATTTGTATCATCCAAGAATTGTTCATTTGTGTAATGTAAAGGAGGTTGCCCCCTTGAAGAGGTTGCATTCTAAGGCGTTGATCTATCTTTTCTATCTTTTTGTGAGCTGGTTTCCTAACATTTGGTATCAGAGCTTTGGATTCTAGGGTTTCGCTGCTCCAAACAGGCCATCGTGGACTTTTCGCGATAACTTTTTTTCTGCGATGTTTCATAAGCTACAGACAAAACCCATTTGAGCTGAAATCATTCTGAACTTCGCATATGAATTTCAGATTTTTAATCGCTATATTTGTGGAGATATGATCTGAGGAAGTTAGGGTTTTTGCAGACTCCCAAATTACATTTCAAATAGGTGACCTAGGGAAAATCGTCATAACTTTTGTTTTGAGCATCATATTGGAATTGTGTCAGAAGTTTCAGGAAGAGGACGGCCTGCAGTTTTTTGTGTATCAGTTTCAGGTACTAAGGTCAAAACAATGACACGTGGCACGTCGTACAAGTTCATTCTACTGAACTAGTCTATAATCAAGTCACCGTGGGAGATTTGGCATAACCCTTCCTTGGAGAATCCAATATTGATCAGACTTGTGGGGTTGGAAAGAGGACTCAAAGGGCTATTGCAGGACGAGATTTCAGACATTCAAGATCCGGAGTTACAGAGATACAACAGATTCAATATCGAGATCTTAGAAAGTGAAAAAAGGTGTGTAGTTTTTTTTTTATTTTTAATAAGATTGGTTTGAAAAATTAGTTTGAAGAAATTCAAAGGGAATAGTGAAGAATTATTAGCATTAATTAATGCCTCGAAGAAAGAAAATGGAAACACCTAGTAAGCAACCTGAAAGCTCTAACATGACTCATGAAGAAGAGGAAGAAATGCAACATGATATATCAAAATTACAAGACCAAGTACAATAAATTTCACTCTCACTAAAGGTAAATGAAGCTAAGATGAATGATGTGGAAGCTAATATGAATGTCATGAAAGTTAAGATGGTTGGTGTGGAAGCTAATATGAATGGCATGCAAGTTAAGATGGATGGCGTGAAAGCTAAGATGGATGGCATGGACGCTAAGATGAATGGCATGAAGTTAAGATGGATGGCGTGAAAGCTAAGATGGATGGCATGGACGCTAAGATGAATGGCATGGATGATAAGATGAAAGAATTGAAGATAAATTTGAATAAGTTGCTACAAGAAATGGTCACTAATGGTGAAAGTGTAGTAAATGGAACTCTTGATAAGAACAAAAGAAATGTTAATCATGATTTCATAGACTCTAATGTTGGATTGAAGACCCACCATGTTCCAAAAATCGATATGAGGAAGTTTGATGGCAAGGATCCCAGAACATGGATACAGATGGAGAAATTTTTCGATCTCCATAATGTGCAAACACACAAAAGGTATGTATTGCAACGAACCAAATCAGTTTGTATGGTATCTATGGTTTTTCTCTCGTAAACAAATTATCGCTTGAGCAATTTTTATGGAAGAAATGATAGCACATTATGTGGATACAAAAAGCAACACCTTTTTTAGCCAATTGATAAATCTAAAACAAAAGGGTTCAATGATGGAGCACATTGAGGACTTCCAAAAGTTGAACATAAGGGTAAAAGATATTCTGGAGGAGCATAGGCTTGATGTGTTCATAGGGACTTTAAAGGATAATATCCAACATGAGGTTCGACTTCGGGAACCTGATTCATTGGAGAAGGCATTCAGTTTAGCAAGAAAAATGGAAAGCAAAATTATGGCAACCAGGAAGCCTACCACTCACAACTATAAAGATGGAAGTGTTGTTTCCCCTAGCCTTCCATAACCTACAAAGTTGAAACCACAATAATTGGAAGAAAAAAGAGAAAAAGGGCTTTGTTACAGTTGTGATAGCAAATACACTAAAGATCATAAGTCAGCTAAGAAGAAATTATTCTACATAGATTGTGAAGAGGAGGAAGAAAAGAAACAAGAAATGTCAAAAGAAAAGGATATACTCCAAGAACAAACCCTAGATAAAGAAGAAATGAAACTAACCATGTCTTTTAATGCATTAGCTGGAATTAACACTCCTCAAATTATCAAGATAGAAGGACATATCAAGAAGAAAAAGGAAATATTGTTGATTGATTCGGGAAGTACCCATAATTTTATTCATTGTAAGACGGCAAATGAATTGAATTTCTTCCTATATCCAGCACCAGAGTGTCAAGTGATGGTTGCAAGTGGAGGAACCATAAATTGCTCTAGAAAGTGCCATAATATCAAGCTATCCATGGGAGAATATGTATTGAACAACCCAATGATTTCCATTCCAATGGGTGGTGTTGATGTTGTACTAGGAGTCCAATGGCTACAATGCTTGGGTACAATAGCTTTTAATTTTCAAGAAATTTTCATGAAATTTTGTGCGGAAGGAAAGGAAGTTGAATTAAGGGGTATTGCAGGGAAACCGGGAAAGATAATCATCTCTAATGGTATGAAAAAGCTTCTAAAGAAGGAACAACGAGGTGTAATTTCACAATTATGTTCGCTAGAGGTTCCCACATCGAAATCATCTATTTCTCTAGATCTCCAAAAAGTATTAGACAATTATTCCAAGGTATTTGAGACTCTCAAAGGTCACCTATTCGTGATCATGATCATGCTATTCATTTGATTTCATGAAGTGTTACTCCAAACATCAGACTGTACAGATATCCCTATTCCCAAAAAAGTGAAATTGAATGTATGGTTGCAGAAATGCTAGAGGCTGGTATAATTCAACCTAGTCAAAGTTCTTTCTCTGCTCTAGTAGTATTGGTGCACAAGAAGGATGGATCATGCCACATGTGTCTGGATTATAGGGATCTCAACAAGCTCACTATTAAAGATAAATTTCCCATTCCCGTCATTGATGAATTATTGGATGAATTGCAAGGATCAATTTACTTCACCAAGTTGGATATTCGTTCAAGATATCATCAAATCAAAATTAATACTGAAGACATTCCGAAAACAACATTTAGAACTCATGAGGGTCATTATGAATTTTTGGTCATGCCTTTTGGCCTTACCAATGCATCTTCTACATTTCAAGGTTTGTTGAATTCCATTTTCAAGCCCACCCTTAGAAAATTTGTGTTATTATTTTTTGATGATATACTAATCTACAACAAGTCTTGGAAGGATCCTGTTGAACATGTTGACAGGGTGCTCAAACTATTGGAGGAGAAACAATTATATGGACAAAGCTCCAAATGTTTCTTTGGAGTACAAGAGGTGGAATATTTGGGTCATATTGTATCTCATGAAGGTGTTAAGGTAGACCCTAGCAAAATTAAAGCCATT